>JANAVB010037419.1:637492-771212 GCA_029216955.1 Iris pallida | reverse complement strand
ATGTATATACAAATATATATTATGTACGTGTTATGACATAGGAAGCCACAAGCCCAGCCGTTCAGCCGGCCAAGGCCGTTCGGCCAGCACAGCCCAATTAGGCCAGTAAGCCAGGCCCACAGCCGAGCTCCCCACCGAGCTAAACCCAAAGACCCGACAGTTACATATAAACACACGCACACACTCATACGTATAACAGAGGTGCGGCGGGGAAACCTAACCCTATCGATCCTACACCCTAACCAACGCCCAAACCCGGCGACCTCTCCCATGTCACTTCCTATTCTCAGAATACGTATTTTTAGAATGCATGTACTGTTTAAATGTAAATATTTTATATTTATCATGTATTGCTCTGTATTTAAATTCCTTTAAATTTATGTTAATTAATTCCTGCAATTTCATTTATGTACTTTTATTCTGCTTTTATATACTCTGCTTTAGCTTTGCTATGGGTTCGGCTCAGATTGGTTTAATTATGTTGGTTCAACATGAACCCAAACCCCCACCTACCATCACCCCATTTAAAGCCCCAAAACCCTTTCTCTCTCTTCATTACTTCTTCTCAATTACTCTTCTTCTTCCTCCTAACTCTCCCACCAACCTAGAAGAGCAAGGCACTGCCAACTTGCTTCTTGATTGATCCCCATTATTATTGTTCCATCTCTTCCTTATTTGATTTCTAAGTCTCTTTAGTACTTAGCATTTTCCATTTCCATGGCTTATTTGTTGTAGATCTAAGTTTGATGCATTTTCGGGTTTCTTAGGTTTTGATCTAGTAAACTTTGTTCTCTTCAAGTTTTGATGGTTCCATGTTATAGTAAATTTCGTTCTACCCCAATTTGACCTATAGAAGTCCATATTTGGGCTTGGGATGAAGGATTTATGGAGCTTGGAAGCAATGGCTTCCATGGTTCTTTTCTCAGAAAAATTCGGAGAATAAAACAGTCACAGCCGCATGAATCTTCATTCCTCAGGCGCATGAGATTATTTATTTCCTAATCATTTCCCACAGCCGCATGAATCTTTATTCCTCAGGCGCATGAGATTATTTATTTCCCAATCATTTCTCACAGTGCATGAGATTATTTATTTCCCAATCATTTTCCACAGCCGCATGAATCTTCATCCTCAGGCGCATGAGATTATTTATTTCCCAATCATTTCCACAGCGCATGAGATTATTTATTTCCCAATTATTTTCCATAGCGCATGAGATTATTTATTCCCAATCTTTTTCACACAGCGCATGAATCTTCATTCCTCAGGCGCATGAGATTATTTATTTTCCAATCATTTTCCACAGCGCATGAGATTATTTATTTTCCAATCATTTTCGACAGCGCATGAGATTATTTATTTCCCAATCATTCCCACAGCCGCATGAATCTTCATCCTCAGGCGCATGAGATTATTTATTTCCCAATCATTTCCTCAGGTGCATAAGATTATTTATTTTCCAAGCATTCCCACACGGCATGAGATTATTTATTTCCAATCATTTTCCACAGCGTATGATATTTATATTTCCCACAGCCGCATGAATCTTTATTCCTCAGGCGTATGATATTATTTATTTTCCCAATCATTTTACAGCGCATGATTTTTCCCACAGCCGCATGAATCTTTATTCCTCAGGCGCATGAGATTATTATTTCCCAATCATTATTTTCCAATCATTATTATTTCCTAATGTTTTATTTCTTTCTCGAATTTGGTACTAATTAACATTGATTGTTATCTTGATTAATAATTGATCATGCGTTCCTAGGTGGAACTAAGAGACTGGCTAGTCGTCTTATTGAATTAGATGAATAAGACACGTTCATATTTGTAATCGATTGGCCAATCCCGAATTAACATAGAGATACATGCAGGCTACAATTATTTATTTATTTTACGAAAGCAGCATGTATACTCTATGGTCAAGGCATGATTATTCCGTGGTTAGTTTTAATTGTGCATTACGCTATGTAAGACCCTACAACCTAACACGGTATCGTTGTAGAGTTGAGCATATCGTACTTTGTACGGAAGTACTCATTCTGAAATGACCATGATCCACGGCATGGATTTCACTTAACATAGAGTACTCTAAGTTAAATAAAATATGATTGCATGGAGGGAATGGATCTCCGAGTTCTTACATGGCAGCCCTCTTTGGGACTATTAGCGCCCAACAGGCCGGCTGGTTCCCACAGATACTGCAATTCTGCCACACGGGCAGGGAGCGGTATCAGCTTATATTATTGTATATTGTATATTGATGACGGACGTCCCGCTGGGACTCGTCTAATTCATGATTGGCGAAGGAATGATTGGATCGACTAGCCTTGCTGTCCATAGTAAAACTGAGAAATCCTTATTGCATAATTCTAGGATAACTTGGGACTCACAGTAGTAAGCCGTAGGAGTTGGTGGTCGTTTAAGTTGATTTGTTGTGTACTGTACCTACTTGTTACCTAACTGAGATGATCAAGCATCAGGACATGACGGGCCAACTTCTGTCCTTGTTTGGTTGAGAGGTTGGTTCGAAGTGTCATGATGTGACGTGAATCCCAGTAGCAAGCAGAGATCTATATTATATTCTCTTATTTACTGGTTTAATGTCTCATATTGTGCTTCCTTACGGTACTTGCGATTAGAGGTCTAACCTCTCTGGTTTTGCATGGCCAGATTTAGAGCCGGTTCCCGAGACTCAGCTTACCTCTACCTCCAAGATGGTCAATACTAGAGGAATGATCGCAGGAGGACTCGAGTGGGTTCCTTACTTCCCCGCTCGTTTTGTTAATTACTTTATATTTGCCGCTTGACACCGACATGTTAGTTGGATTGTCTTGTACTTACTTTTACATAATTGTAATTAAGTCAGACTGCAGCTGATAACATTATGTATATGTTGCTATATCTTGGCTATGTTTTGTAAAGCCAGATCTCAAGAACATTTTGACTAAGCGTTTGGGACGCCTTATTGCTTATTCTTAAATGTTCTCTGTTATTGCTTCTTGTTTGAATGATTGAGACAATAGATGTGAAGTGACCATAGCGAGACTTTCATGTAGTATGCACCCCCTTGTCTTTTAGACAGCATTGATCGTATATACGGTATTCATCTACCCGTAATACGTAGCTGGCTGAGTCATTCCCCCTCTCTCCAGTATTCTGGTTCTGGGGCGTGACACCCAGCCCTGGGCAGGGCGCCGCCGGCCGACCAGGTCCGCGCGGAGGCAGCGCGCACTCAGCGCTGGGATACACAGGCCGAGCAACCAGCAGTGGGTTCAACACCACCCTTTGCAGATAAGTTTTCTCCCCTGAATACTTAACAAAATTTTGAGCTATAAATTTCTATGATAGCTGGGTTAACAATCTATCAACCCCTTCAATTATATTTGTTTAGTTTTCCCTAGATAAATCATAATAATTCCTGAAAGTTCAGGAAAACCATATATAACAGAACATAGGCATTGGTTAGGGACTGATTTGGAAGGCATATATCTTCCAATCTAGTTCAATTTTTCGAAATCTAGTGAAAACTATTTGAAGACAACCTATAGGGCATCAAAATTCTGTTTACAGATTTTGATTTCATCCATTATGCATCAAGATAAACCTCTTTAAAGATCGAGAAAAACTAGTTTTTCAAAACTATAGAAAATATAAAAGTTGTTCGATACAACGTGCGTCCCACCAATCCGGGTGTAATGCTCCAGCCCCAAAATACGTAGGACCAAGTACGTAAACATGCCAGCTGCACGTATACGAAAAATACTCCAATATATGGAATCCTCATATATGTACATAAGCTGTAAAATAAAATAATCACAGGCCAGAAATACATAATCTAATATCATCACAGCTCAACACATAAGATAATAGAGTCCAAATAAATAAATAAGTATCTCAAAAGATAGCCGGGTGAACATACTCACTCCAAACAGCTATAAAAATAGTCTCACAAGATCGGAGTCCAACCTCCGCAAAATAGAAAGAAATGAGATATAAAATAATGTCCACTAATGTCTCAAATATAAAATAAACTAGAAATCAGTAGTGACTGTCTCGTCATCGATGTAAGATGGATCCAGAGCCGCTCCGTACTCCTGCGGAAAGTCGTCTAATCCTGGAAAGATAACCAGGTCCTCAGAGGGACATAGCAAGATACAAGTAAACACCATGCCATATAAACTGTAATAATATAATAGAGAGAAAAGGGATGCATGCAATAGGGTGCCTACCAGTTCTACAGTGAAAATGTAGTTAAGAACAGACCTTCAACGCATGGGTATCTGGCTCAGTAGCAGTAACTCAGGTATAGCCCCATCAGGATACCAGGGACCTCAAAGCATAACATTCCTCGAATGTCAGAGGCCAGCAGTATCAGTAATAGAAAAGTGCATAAGGACCCATACGTTAAGGAAACTGTTCTCCCCACCCAATGCCTAGTAGGGTCACATCCATGACTCATGAACCTCTAGTAACTGCCAAGTCTTCTAGCATGCAATTCTATTGGCAGTTACTCCTATCCGTCGCACGCTCCAAACGTATCGGTGGCCAGCCGACTACGCGGATACGTGTCCTATATATGACTCACAACACATGGTAAAGCAAGTGTCAAGGCCGTATGAGATATACCAATACCTCAACATCAATGGTTGGTCACTAAACTAAGTCAATGCAAGAGAAATAAATAAAGCGAGAAAAACGACCGACAGAGTCGCTTGCACCCAAGTGTGACTTGGACGCACAGTTTTATAATATCAAGAAAAAGGAATTGCTGAAAATAACAACTGAAAATAAGAACATAATAGTCACAGAGTAAAGTGGCAAGGTATCTTGCCTGATGGTGCAAAGTGGCAAGTTCCAAGAAATCACAATGTCGGCTAAGAAAGTCAAAATCTCCGAACAGCTCCGGACGCAGAAACAAACATCAAAAATGCACTCGGTGTAAAAGATATACCTAGGAAACGCCTGTCCAAAAGTCTAATTCTAGAACAGGGGTAACGTAATTTCGGGTCAAAACGATGTCCGCCGTTGGACCCGCTTTGCACCAAAATGCGTGCCGAAGTCTATGGTCTCTAAAGTCGTCAAACTACATGTCTACGAATTCAGTTTGAGGAGAGAAACTTAACGGTATGTCCAGTTTTGAATTCCAATGAGCCGTGTACAAAATCGCCCGTTTGAGTGGGTCGCGGGCCCGCCAAAAAAAGGGTTCCGATTCGACCTTCTCAGAATCGAACCAAACATGGCACACAGGACCAAAATTTCAATTCGGACATGTTGGCACAAGTTTCATTTCGAATCGACGACTGTACACGAAGTTAGGGCAAAGTTTGCAAATTGACGATACGTGGGTATCTTGACGGATACGGACTGATTTCGTCGCGCACACACGACGAAACTGAGTTCCGTCAGTTCCCACATGTCGGCAACGTCCATACGTGCCTTTCAATGCGTATAGCGCGCGACCACGTCGCCCGATTTGTCGGGACGTACGTCGTATCGGACAAAATTCTAAATTTTTAGTGTTTTCAAATCAGTTTTTCTCCTAAGTTCATCGATCCGTAACTTTCTGTATATTACATAAGAATTGAATCTAACAGATAGGTTTCCATCTCATATAGGTTAACTAGGACTATCCAAATTATTTCCTACAATTTTTCAATATCTGGGCCGAAATCGCTCTTCCAAAATCAGAGTTTGGGGCGATTTCTCGGGTTCTTTTTCGAGGATTTTTCCTCTACTTTCCCAAAATTTTTACGGAACTTCATGTGCATTAGAAAATTTTCTAATTGCTAGGGTTTCGAGATGGTCATGTTGTTTACGCATAACATTCGATAGATTGAATTTTCGTCGAACGGATTCAAAGAAATCGGAATCGAAAGATGGGTACCTGAGTTTTGAACAAGACATGGTGTTCTCTGATTCTTCTCTGCTAGGCGCGATTTTCCTGCGATCCAGTCGTCGGCGACGTCGGGTAGGCCGTCGACGGTGCGTGCGGGGGTGCAGGGGAGGTCCTGGAGTCGGAGTTCGGGTTGGGGTCGAAGCTTCTCAGATGATTTTGCCAAGAATTAAATTCCCAAAAATTATATAGGGCCTTAAATTTCCGAGTTTAAATCCGATTAAAAATCCGCACGATGATAGGTTTAGGTCTAGGTTTGGGTCGAGTAGATAGGAGAGAATCTTAGTTTGAATTCATTTTAATTTTTTTTTAAAACAGTTGGTGAGAAGAAGTATGAGTTACTTCTCTGTGTTCTCATCCGCCTACTTACGGGAACCCATGGGTACTGTTCCTCGGAACAGTACCCCCCCAGTTTATTATTTATTTATTTTTTATTTTTTTCTTTTCGGACTATAGTGCAACCCATCTAGCACTTAACAGCTCAGATGGCCGCCCCCCCTTTATTGGGGTGTGGGCCAGGCCCCTCTATGTTTATTATATTATATATATATATATATTTTTTACTATTACAAAGATATTTATCTATATATATATACTTATATATATATATTGATATTTTGACAACTATGCTTAACCCATCTAGCCTTTTAGTTGTGCAAGAAATATAAGGAAATTATTGATAAAATCTAAAATTTATAGGTTTTATAATAGACTACAATTAATAGCAATTTCAAACATGCACACACATAATATATACTCGTTCTTTAATTATACTACTAAACTAAGATAATAAATTTCATAAAATAATAAAATTTTATAACAAATATAAATAACTATAAAAATAAAACTAGTGTAAATTATGGGGGTTTACACAGGGCGATGTGGTCACAAATCGAAAGCATCGAAAGGTGCATAACGGCTTCGTGGACCTGTGGGCTTTGACGAAATTCAAATTGGTTGCGTGTGCACGACGAATTTGATCCGTATCCGTCGAAATTCACCGTATCGACCTCTGCGCAAACTTCTCAATTGCTTTGTATACGTTCGTCAGATCTAGACAAAACTTACGCCATCAAGACCGTATCGTTTTTCTGGTCCTATATGCCAAGTTTGGTCCGATTCTGAGACAGTTGGTCGGATCGCCGTTTTGCAGGCTCCACGATTCGATTCAACGAGCAATTTTGTGCACGGCCCACCGGAATCCAAAATTGGATATATCATTGGGTTCGTATCATCAAAATGAATCTGTAGATATATAGTTTGACGACTTTAGAGACCATTGACCTTGGTACATTATTCGGTGCAAAGCGGGTCCAACGGTGGACACCGTTTTGGCCCAAAATTACCGTTTTGCCCCTGTGTCTAGAATTGTAGTTAAGGACAAGCAATCCTAACTAATTTAACTATTCTGAGAATGTTGGCAATGTTTATTGCAACTTTCGGAAACATTTGTGATGATTTGGACTCTATGGCTTAGCAGTTGACGATATTGTTGTTGGATCTGCGTGCAACCTCCAGGCAAGATACCTTGCCTCCCTCTACAATTTAATTCCATGTTTATAGTTTTCATGTTATTATTGTATTATCATTAGATACTCTATTTGTTATAATTTTATTGTATTTATTAGCTTTTTAGTTTACTTGATTTATCTAGTTTCTACATACCGTGTTCACCAGTTTATGGTCGTGCTTGACTTGACAGTATAGTTATACTGGACTTGACTGTGTCTAGACTGAGTAGTACCTTGTCTTACCAGTACCTTGCTTGAGTCGTGTCATAGAACGAGTACGTGTAATTGAACTGCTAAATTCTTGTTAGTGTTTCCTTGGCACCAGAGAGTCCACTCGGGACGAGGGTGTTTGCCTTGATCTGTTTACATCCGTGAGTCCACACTCGGGACGACGATGTCGATTATTTGCACCAGAGAGTCCACACTGGGGACGAGGGTGTTGACTTGACTTGCACCAGAGACTCCACTCGGGACGAGGGTGTTTACATCAGAGAGTCCACACTCGGGACGAGGATGTTATACTTCCACCAGAGAGTCCACACTCGGGACAAGGCTGCCTTGCCGTGAACTAACCAGAGAGTCCACACTCGGTACGAGGGTTAGTACTAACCAAAGAGTCCACACTCGGGATGAGGGTTAGTGATTAGTTCAAACCTGCAAGTCCACTCGGGGTGAGGGTTTGGTATTCCATTGATATCGTATTCGCTTGTTCATCCAGCAGTTCAGTTACGTGTAGTTGTTCAAGTGTTCATGTTCAAGGTCACCTGTCAGTAGCCACTTGTCGTTAGTCACTTGTTAGCAGTTTGGTCGTAGTCTCTTGCCATGTTAAGTGTCGTTCCTTGTTATATCCTGTTTATATATTATCGTGCATGATTAAACTGCTAGATAGGCATGTTTATATGTATCTTGCTATATCCTCTGAGGATCTGATGATCTCTTCAGGTTTAGAGATTACATGGAGTTAGTGGCAGAGCGGGATTGTAGATGATTGTGATGTATGTCTCAGGTATTTGTTAGTGCTATTACGTTGTTACCTTCGTACTTTTCATTCCTTATCATGAGATATTCTGCTTATTAATTCAGTTTAGAGACTCTTGTTATGCTCTTGGAGTCTTATCGGACATATATGCTAGTGGGCTGCAGACCACGACCCATAGTGTCCATTCCTGTTCCGTGCACTTAATGTGGATTTGAGATATAGATTTTTTTGCCATGATTTGGCAGTATACCATAGCCATGACAGCGTTTACGTATTCGAGAGGGGCTGGTGTCCGCTCGATACGTAGCTGGCTTGCTCACGTGCTCGCATCCGAAAAGCGAGTGCGGATCGTGATATCACCTATTTGGTGTGGACACACACAAGAAAAAGAAGAAATGCTGTCTTTTCTTTATTTGGTGATATCACCTGAGAGATCCTGCGCTGAGAATCCCCAAGAACAAAAATTTTTTTTGGAGAATGTAACGATGGAGATCGAGCGGCAGTTGCTCCTTTACTCCGTTGGCACTCCGATTACAAAAGTGGGAGAAAACATAAGAAAATTGCTAACTCTCGGCTCACTGGCAAGAAGTGCAGCAATTTGGCTCTTGAAAATGCTCTCCGTTCTGTGTTTTGAAGAGGGATGAGACCCCTCTTTATAGTCGTTCTTTGAGTTGGAATGATGTTATGCGCCCACATGAGGAAAACACACTGGCTTTCATGTGGGCGCATAGTCCTGCCTTGGGCGCATAGGGTGTAGGCGCATGCAGGCTGCGAGATCGTGGGTAGGTCGTGGTGTTGACATGGCTGCATGCTTCGGTGCACGACTGCTCGTAGAGACTGACGTGGCCGTGCGCTTCGGTGCACGTTTTGATCATGGCTTTGACCGAGTCAGGCTTGGGCGTATAGCCCTATTTCAGGCTATGCGCCCTCCTTCTGGGGGATCTTGTCTTGGGCGCATAGGAGCTTCACTTGGGCTCATACATCCTCATTGGCTTGGGCCCATAAGACTTTATTGCTGAAATTTTTATGCTTCTACAAGACCCCCTTCAAAGTTTTCGATACTTGAACGAGTTCGAAATACTTTAAAAGAAGTATGGACCGACTTCTTGTGATGCAGTGGGCGCATAACACGTGTCACGACTCGCACCCTGATTAGGGGCACGAGTACGTGGTTACGTCCATCCTATGCCGCAGAATCGGATGTAGAACGCTGTATAGGTCGTCTATAAAAACTACAACTAGACAAAATATAAGGGTACATGTTATCTCCGCACAGAGGTATAATATGGCATAACTCAATCACAAGACAAACTAAGATAGATAGCACGAAATAGAAATATGATAGAAGTGAAACAGGAAATGAGTTCAAGATCCAACACAAGCTCAGAGATATAAACACATCACAGAATCTCAAAATATAATATAAATTCTACAGACTATAACACTAGCTGGATCGCAGTCCAGGCAAACCTAACTAAGTTATACTAGTCCAGGTGTGCAAAATCTAGTGGCTCAACTGCCAGGTCACAATCCTGGCCTAAGTCTTCATCTGCCCCGACCCCCATAGTAGGTCGAGCAGTCTGCCTCTGAATTATCTGTAATATATCAACGGTATCCTGTCAGGAAAATGAGCAAGTATAAACATTAACAACAGTTTCATATGAATTGACAAATCTATAAGAGACGGTATAATGAAATACAAGACAAAATCAACAGGAAATATATAACAGGATGTGAATACTGAATATCATAACATGTGAGAAAAGTACTGAATGTAAAACTGAGTAGGATATATGATGTAATAAAATAAATATAAATGTGCCATGAATTATTAGAGCATTATGTGATTGGCTTGAAAAATAGGACAGGCTATCCACTTGGCCCGACAATCACATGAAAATCACTAGAAATGGTCATACCAGCCAACCTGGATAACAAGCACAAGGAATAAGATCTCGCTATACCCTACATGAGGTGAGAGTGGCACGAGCACAAAAATATAGTGACAGAATGGTATTAATCACATAGCCCCTAATAATTCCTTATCCCCGAATAGTATAATGGATTCGGACATGACACGTCATGACACGGGATTCCCTAAGAGGGTAGCTACTCCCTCTCAGGAATCGATGACTATACAAGTACAGGAAACAAGACAGAAAATGTACCAATATACTAAGAAAATCTAGGAACAACATCTCATGTCATGATCCGACGTATACTAGTTCGTGAACCATCATATCGGGAAATCAAGTAAGACACTACAACTGAATCGGATATAGCAGATATCAAGATAATGAAAACAATCAGTAAATGTACTCGTCTGTGGTCCTGAGCTGATAAGGTGAACAGATGCTCAGAGTAATCACAGACCTAAAAATGAGATACCATAAGTCAAAATAGGGTTTAATAATCGGCGGTAGAACGCTGATTAGGGGCACGAGTACGTGGTTACGTCCAGCCTATGCCGTATAATCGACGGTAAAACGCTGTATAGCTCGTCTAGAAAAACTACAACTAGACAAAATATAAGGGTACCTGTCATCTCTTCACGGAGGTATAATATGGCATAACTCAATCACAAGACAAAGTAGGATAGATAGCACGAAATGGAGATATGATAGAAGTAAAAATAGGAAATGAGTTCAAGATCCAACACAAGCTCAGAGATATAAACACATCAAAGAATCTCAAAATATAATATAAAATACTATAGTCTATAACACTAGCTGGATCATAGTCCATGCTAACCTAACAAAGCTATACTAGTCCAGGTGTGCAAAATCTAGTGGCTCAACTGCCAGGTCACAATCCTGGCCTAAGTCTCCATCTGTCCTGACCCTATAGTAGGTCGAGCAGTCTGCCTCTGAATCATCTGTTAATATATCAACGGTATCCTGTCAGGAAAATGAGCAAGTACAAACACTAACAGTAGTTCCATATAAATTGACAAATTCTATAAGAGACAGTATAATGAAATACAAGACAAAATCAACATAAAATATATAACAGGATGTGAATACTGAATATCATAACATGGTGAAAAAAGTACTGAATGTAGAACTGAGTAGGATATATGATATAATAAAATAAATATAAAATATGCGATGAATTATTAGAGCGTTATGTGATCGTCTTGGAAAACAGGACAAGCTATCCACTTGGCCCGATAATCACATAAAAATCACTGGAAAGGGTCATGCCGGCCAACCTGGAAACAAGCACAAGGAATAAGATCTCGCTACACCCTACGTGAGGTGAGAGTAGCACGAGCACAAGAATATAGTGATAGAATGGTATTGATCACATAGCCCCTAATAATTCTCCATCTTCGAATAGTATAATGGATCCGAAAATGACACATCATGACACGGGAATCCCTAAGAGGGTAGCTACTCCCTCTCAGGAATCGATGTCTATACAAGTACAGGAAACAAGACAAAAAATGTACCAATATACCAAGAAAATATAGGAACAACATCTCAGTCATGATCTGACGTATACTAGTCTATGAACCATCGTTTCAGGAAATCAAGTAAGTCACTACAAATGAATCGGATATAGCAGATATCAAGACAATAAAAACTATCAGTGAATGTACGCGCCTGTGGTCCTGAGCTGATAAGGTAAACAGATGCTCAGAGTAATCAAAGACCTAAAGATGAGATACCATAAGTCGAAACTGGGTTTAATAATGAAAGGGAAACTAATCAAGTCATGATATGGAAGTTTAAGTCAAAACTAGGTCAAACTAGGTCACATCAGGCTAAACTTGGTCAAACTAGGTCATACTGAGCCAAACATAGGTCACACAGAGTCACACTAGAACAAACTAGGTCACAGGAAGTCAATCCAAGTCAAACTAGGTCAATCTGGGTCAAAGGTTGACTTACAGTTGACTTTTGGTCAACTGTTCAACTCTGGTCAACTCTAGGTCAAACTAGTCTAATGTTGTCTAACAGTTAACTTTTGGTCAACTGGTCAACTCTGGTTGAGTCCGATCAAGTTCTAGTCACTTTTAGGCTAAGTTTGACTTTCGGTTGACTTTTGTTGACTTTTGGTCAAAATGGTCAACCGAGGTCAAAACTAGTCTGAGAGCACTAATCCTAACCATTACCAACCAAGACGATCAATTTCTAACCATATCCTAACACCTTAGACTCATACCTTAGCTTCTAGGTAATTACCTTAACTTACCCTATTACCTTTCACAAAGTATTCCCAATACCTTGTCCCGATACAAAGGCAATCCTTTCTAACCTTGGTAGACTGACCTAGGCTTCTTAGGGTAGCTAAACACTAACCTATCTAGACATTACCAACCAAGAAATCTAGGTATCTAACCCCTCCAGTCCATCTTATCCCCATGTTGGTCACTCTCAACATTACCTTAAGGTAATCTTGGTATCTTGAGATACCAAGCTGCCAACACCACCACTAATCTTAAAGCACTACCACCACTCACAAACATCATCTATCTAACCTCCATCTAACTTAGAATGCTACTTCTAAAATAACTCTCAAAAACTAACTCAAACATCTACCACTTACCCTCAAGTTAACAATAACATATAACATAACATGACCAACCTTATTTTCTACCACTAGAAACACAACCCCACTAACCACCTAACACACTAAAAACACTCTCTAACATAGGAGTTTCATAGTAGAAAATGTGGTTGACAAGTAGGGGTAGGCATTTGGGACTAAGGTGGGTCAAAAGGGGATGTTTTGGGGCCACAAAACTCCAAAAAACCATCCTGTACTGCTTACTGCTTACTGCTTTTTCCTGCTGCTTTCTTGCTCATTCTCTCACTCTCTAACCATCTATCCACATCTATATATATATATATATATATATATATATATATATATATATATATATATATATATATATACATATATATATATATATATATATATATATATATATATATATATATATATATATATATATATATAGGGAGAGAGAGAGAGAGAGACACTCTCAATATAATATACACATGAATATATTTTAAGAACACATTTAAAATAGACACACACACACACACAACTTATATATATATATATATATATATATATATATATATATATATATATATATATATATATATATATATATATTTTTATATATATATATATATATATATATATATATATATATATATATATATATATATATATATATTTTTTTTTTTTTCAACATTTAAAACATCAAAAATCTGAGATTAAAACATGTATTTAATCATTTAAACATAAAGACGAACACAAGTGTGTCCAATATTGGGGGTTTCCCACATGGACACAACAACACATCAAGGACACTCCTATAACCTCCAAATGGACACAAAATAGACACAAATGGAGACACAACCATGGGGGTGATTCCTATGGGTTCAAAACATTCCTAAATGCATGAGGGTTCGATTTAGAGGGTAGATTTTACCTTCCGGGAGGCAAAATCTCAAGGAACTCCTTCCAATACGGCACCGACACGAAGGGATCTCCAAAAGGACACGAACCGATGCAAACTCCTCCCAAACATGGCTAGCACCTCCTCTTGCTTGAGTAGAGAAGAAATGAAGAAGATTTGGTAGAAGAATGGATTGATTTGGAGATGAAATCAATGGAGGTTCTTCTCAAATTTGGGGAAGAACAAAGGAGAGAGAAATTTCTGGCGAAGAAAGAAAAGAAGATGACTCATCCCCCTCCTATTGTGGCCAGCCCTATATGGCTATGTGTCCCCATTTTCGAAAGTCCAAAATGCCCTCTAAAATCTCCTATTGGTTCAACTTAAATTAGGTTTTGGTTTGAGGCTAATTTAGTCTAGTTTAAAACTCTAATTAACCCAATCTAGTCATGAAATTTAGTCTAACCATACTAACTTAAATATTCTTATATGTGGGCCATGCCTAACTAATGAGTGGGTCCCACTAGAGTCAATGCTACCCCGGGTCTCCGTTACAAGTCGGATTGAGTTGAAATTCGAACCCGACTGAAATAACCCCAAAACAATATCATAAACAATAAAATAAATCCAAAAATATTCAAAAAGAAAAAATGACCAAAATACCCTTGTTCTTGAAAACTGGAGGTGACAGTACAGCTCTCTTTTGGGCGCATAGAGTTTGGCCAGCCTGTTAGAGAGACGGCTGTTGAGATCTTCCTCGAAAATTTGAACTGACAGCTTCATCGGGGTGGAATTTGAAGAGGTCTGTCCTTCATACGTCGTCCACATCAGCAAGTGGCAGTCGCATAGTACGTAAGAGGCTGGATCGTCACGTGGGCGCATAGGCCATTGTGGGCGCATACTGCGTAATGGGCGCATAGGTGCAAAGGAAATAGTAGGCGCATAGGAAGTGTCCCATGCCTATAAATAGGCTCTGAAGGAGAGAGAAAGTTCATTATTTTTCTCTCTTAGAACTTTTAAAAGACTCTTCTTCCCTTTTCTTTAATGAATCATGTCTCCCAAGGTCACCAAGAGATCTGCGAAGGACAAGGGGGCTGCACCGAGTGGCTCTCCTCCTACGGTAGCGTCCTCACCAGTCCAGGACCCAATTCTGGGTGAGGCCATGCCTCAAAAAACAAAGTCTCGAGCGTTAATTTGTGACGCTCAGACTTTTCTTCTGCCTAGGCACATGCGCCTAAGGCAACATACTTCTGTGAGCATCATTATGCACCCACAGAAGTCATGCACCAACACTATGGTGTGCTATATGCCCACATGTTGCCATGTTATATGCCCATATGCTGTTTACATGTTATTTGCCCATGTACTGTTGTACGTTATGTGCCCACATGTTTGTCTTGGGCGCATAGTCCTTTGGGCGCATAAGAGCCCTTCAGCACTTAGTTTTTCCTGTGGATGTCTGATTTTGGCTTTCTCTTCTGTCTCTGTTTAGCCATGGCTCCAAAAGCTTGCAAGTCTACTGGTGCTACGTCCAAAGGAAAGGGACTCGCTTCTCCGTCGAGAACTGCGGACTCTCCTTCCATTCATCACGACGTGCAACCCCTATCAAGGGTAAGGATGGTGGAAAAAACGACGAGTAAATTTTGAATGGCCATATCGCATATTTTATGCACAAGCCTGTCATACATTGCCTCTGTGCTTTAGGCATGATCGATGCATGCCCTATCTCATAGGATCGTATGTGTTCTGTATGATGGGGCCGCATGGCTAAGGCACTTTGTTTTCTTCTGACTGTTAACCCATTTTTCCCTTTTCATATTTTGTAGGGATCTGGCTAGCAAATTTCCCCAGGATCGGTATCGACGATTTTGGGCATGGTGAAGATGCAACACTTGACACACACATCAGAAAGCTCAGAACTCTTCATGCTTTGTAAAGGTTTTCCTCAGATGGTAGGAAGAACCATTATACATCGAAGAGTCGGACGATGGTTGGGTGTTATCGTAAAAGTTTTATTTTCATGGTTTTTCAAGTAGGCAAAAGTAACACTAGGGATGTTGTTTTGAAGGTATGGCCTTTTGAAGGAACGGGCCTAGGACGTCCGCAATACGAAGGACAGAAAATCAGTATTTGTGGATGTTTTTAGCATGCTATATTTGCCCTCCTCCGTGTAGCTTCTCGAAGGTTCAACAGCCTTGTTTGCTTCTCAGCAGTAAAATATGACTTCTTTCGAGGGCCACAAAACTACTTTTTGACGAAGGTGTAGTGTTGCCAAACTGACCAAACTATGTGTTGCTGATGAGTAGTGGATTTCCCTTCTTTTCTTTTTGCTGCTGATGTAGTCCTATGAATGTAACTGATAATGAATAAACAGAATAAATTTACTCCATTCTTTTGCTTGTGGTATCTGTGGTGCTTGTATTAGTGGGCCTAATATAGCATTTATGTAAAGGGTATCCTGCTGGGGGACCCCCTCTTTTTTGGGACCTATTGTCCCTTTGTGCATCTAGGAATGCGAGCGAATAGATTTGAAACAAAATCCAACATAGGTAATATGGACGTGATAGGTTTTGTGATCTTGACACCACGTTTTTTTATCCCGATTTGGGTACAGGTGTCAAGTCGGAAGACTATCGATATCAGAGGTAATGTGAACGTGACACATGATAATCAGGAGTGGTTTTTGGTGGAATGGATTTTCTTGTCAGGTTCGACATCTTGTCAGGTATCCCTTCCTAGAGCAGAAAAGACTCTCCAAGCCTCCTTCCCGACGACCTCCACTGAAGATGATGAGATAGCCCAGGAAGTTGTCAAAGCTTTCTACTCTGTGCTGAAAGTAAAGCTTCCTCGAGTCCTGAATCGGAATGCTGCCTTTGGCCCTGTGAAGGTAGTTGTCGAATGCCAAGTGGCGGCCCTCGAGAGCATTGTCGGTTATAAAGAGCGGGCCAATACTTTGAAGAAAGTTCTGAATGACCTGGAGGGTCAGGCAGCCAGGTTCCGGGATACCTAGCAACGGAGCCCGACGTCACTATTTTGCACAGAAGACGAGGCTTTGATCACAGCTCTTGCGGATGAGAAGGCTACTTTACAGGCAAGCAAGGATGTCCTCGTTCGAGAGATCGATGAATTGGCTGACCAGTATGGTCAGTTCAATGCTGCAAGTGAGGCACGTGCTGCCTGGAAGAATAAACTGGCTGTGCAGATCACCGAGAAGTATAAATACATTGTGCAGATCCAGAACGAGATCGCTCAACTGGAAGCCGACTTGAGGGCGATAACGTCTGAATATGAGGATTATTTGGCTCAGGCTGCCATGACCGTCACCACTTCTGCCTATTTAGAATAACAACTGGCGAAGTTGGAGGGAGAGCATTTGAGTCTGATCCTTTTCGAGGATGAAGCTGCTTGTCAAGAAAAGTCGCGCCGTCGAGCTACCACGAAGTCTGAAGCCGAAATCGCGGCTCTAAGGGACAACATCAATCGCCTATGTATCCCTTAGATTCTTTATTTTGTAACTCTTTTTTTCAGCCGTCACGGCTCTTGTTCCTTTTTTTCGTCTCTTGATAGACGTTTAAGTAAAGAATAAAGAATCTTTTCAAAGTGAATGTGGTTTTGTGAAATATTAGAACTAGAGGTAATGTGGACGTAGCAAGGATATTTCTGGTGGGTATTCCACTGGGAAATTTTGATATGGACTTATTATCCGTTTTATATTCAAGTTTTTTTTATTATATATAATAAGTTTAACGAAGTTGCTAGTAGAGGTAACATAGACGTAATAGCAGAGGATGTTCTATATCTGACCAGAGGTAATATGGACGTGAAAAGATATATAATGTTAGGTGGGAGTGGCTAGTTCAGAGGTAATATGGACGTGATTATCCTTAATGAATGCTTTGCGCAGAGGTTATATGGACATGGCAAAATATTTCTTAATCATTCCACTGGGGAAATAATTATCGAAAAATAATTCAGAGGTAATAGGGACGTGACTTGTTTTCGTCAAACCGAGTTTGGACAGAGTCAAAAATGGAAATGATTCCACTGGGAATATTTTAGAGGACCTATTATCCAAGGCGTATTCAAGACTCTTGAAGTACGGATAATAGTTAGATAATTTTTTCAAATCACATAAACATCGCACTGTACATTTACATGACTGAACATACGTGAACATTATGTTAAAAGGTTACACATAGTATATCTTCAGGAACTTGTCGTTGATAGGCATCATGAGCAAGTCACCATCGGGCTTGGTTAGTCGGTACGCACCGTTAGAATACATTGATTCTATGATGAAAGGACCATCCCATTTAAGCTAAAAAATTTCTTTCATTTTGTGTGTCATGACCATTGGTCTTCTAATTGCTAAGACTAGATCACCGACTTGGAAGATACTTTCCTTCATCTTTTTATTGGAGGCTCTAGAAAGGCGTGCTTGGTATAGCTCAATACGATGCTGATCTAACAAGCATTTTTCGTCTAGCGCTTCGAGCTCCTGGAGTCGTAGACGGTAGCTTTCTTCGGTAGTCAACTCGTTGGCTAAGGCTACTCGAAGAGAAGGAATCTGGATTTCTAGGAGAAGAACTACTTCGCTCCCATTAACCAGAGAGAATGGCGTACTGCTTGTTGGAGTCCGGACCATCGTACGATAGGCCCATAGACATTCGTCGAGCTTCTCATTTTAATCGCTCTTGTTTGAAGACACAAACTTTTTAAGAAGTTTTATGATGGTTTTATTGAAGTCTTCTGCTAGCCCGTTAGACGCTGGATTGTAGGCAATAGTGGCTACGTTCTGGATTCGGTTACTATCGCAGAATCGATAGAATGTATGGCTTGCGAATTGTGGACCAATATCATGGATGATACTGCGAGGTAGGCCAAAGCGGTAGATAACGTGATGTTTGATGAAACTGATCACGTTTGACTCCTTCACTTTAGTGAGCGGTATAGCTTCCGTCCACTTGGAGAAGTAATCGATTATGGCTAGGATGAACAGATGTCCTCTGTAAGACGGCGGGCTGATTGGTCCTATGACATCCATGCCCCAGGCTTTAAAAGGCCAAGATGCTACCGTCAGGTATAGAAACTCCAAAGGTTGATGAATGAAATCAACGTGGAACTGACAGGTCATATACCTTTTTGCATATTCAATAGCATCTGCTATCATTATGGGCCAATAATAACCCATTCGTTTGAGGCGATTTTGTAATTTGGAGCCTGGTTGATGTGCACCGCAAACTCCGTCGTGAGCCTCCCGGAGTGCATATTTGGCTTCTGTGTCTGATAAACATCGTAACAGTAGCCCGTCGTAAGAGCGTCAGTACAGCATCTTGGTAGCTGTGTCATAGTAAATTCTGAGGGATCGTCTTTGGATAGACACTGCTTCCTTCGGGCCCTCGAAAAGGATTCCATAGACGGCGTAGTCTATGAAAGGAAATCTCCAGTCTTTAACATCAACGTTTATTTCCATTGTGTAACTGTGATGAATATGTAAGACTTTTTTTACACAGAATAGTTCTCGACCAGACACTGTGATCGACTGCTGAGTGTTGGTAGGGATGGTCAAGAAAGTAGCGAGACCAGCTAAAACATCTGCTTCTATATTCTGTAGTCGAGGCAGGTACTCGATGAAGAATCCAGCGAAAGTGGATGCCAACTCGATTGTTGCTCTGTGATAGGGGATGAGATCTTTGTGACGAACTTCATAATCCCCTCGAACCTGACTAACTATTAGCTTGGAATCGCCGTAGGCTTTTAGAAAGTCAACTCTCAATTATTTTACCAGTTGGAGGCCGATTAATAGGGTATTATATTATGCCACGTTGTTGGTGCATGGTTCCATGAGAGAATATGCATGATGAATAACCAGATGATCCGGTGACACGAGCATGACGCCAAAACTGGCCACAATATTTTCTTTAGGACATGTTCTTGATGCACCGTCAAAGAACATTCGCCAAATGGGGATTTCTTCAGTTGCAGTATTAGACTCTACTACTTCATCGGAGATTTCGTCGTAGAGTTTGGAAGATTCTGGCACCGGATGAGCTACTAGGAAATCAGCTAATGCTTGGCCTTTTACTGCCTTCTGAGGGACGAAGAGCATATCGTATAGAGTCAACAGCATTGCCCATGTAGCTAAACGGGAATTGAGAGAACCCAGTTTAGTCATGAGTATTCTGAGAGGATTGACTTTAGATATGATATGGATAGTCTGCCTAGACACATAGTGGCGTGTCTTTTGGATGGCAAATACCAGTGCAAGGCATTCCTTCTCCACTAGTGTGTATCTATGTTCGGCACCCACCATTGTACGACTGAGGTAGTAGATTATCTGTTCATGGCCGCCTTCATTCTTCTGAGCTAATAGGGCGCCAAGAGAATTATCCATAGCACGGACTTATAGTAAGAAAGGCTTCCCTGTTATTGGAGCTACCAATACTGGAGGGGCTTGTGAGATACTTCTTGATATCGTCGAATGCGCATTGACATTGTTCAGTCCAGACAAAAGATACGCCTTTCTTTATGAGCTGAATGAATGGTTGACACCTTCCAGAAAGGTTCAAAATGAATCGTCTGATGTAGGCTAGCCTTCCTTGTAGTTCGCATAGCTCTTTGAGGTTTCTTGGAGGATACATATCTAGGATAGCCTTCACTTTCTCTGGGTCAAGATGTATACCCTTTGAAGTGATGACGAAACCAAGGAACTTGCTGCTGGAGACTCCCAGAAAAGACTTGGTTGGATTCATCTTGAGTTAGTGTGCACGCATTAGTTCGAACATCGTTCTCAAGTCTTGGAGGTGGTTGCCCTTGAGACGACTTTTAACTGCGATATCGTCTACGTAGAACTCCACAGTTTTGTGCAAAAGATCACAAAAAATTGTGTTCATGGATCGCTGGTATGTCACTCCTGCATTCTTCAATCCGAAGGGCATCACCGTATAGCAGTATACCCTAATGGTGTTCGAAAAGATGTATGTTTCTCGTCGTAGGAGAACATCTTGATCTGGTTGTAGCCTGAGAACCCATCCATGAAGGACATCCGTTTGAAGTCGCAAGTATTGTCGATCATTACGTCGGTAATCGGTAGAGAAAACTCGTCTTTCGGGCATGCAGAGTTCAAATCATGGTAATCGATACAGACTCAAACTTTACCATTCTTTTTTATGACTGGAACGATGTTGGCAACCCAGTCAGGGTGTTGTTCTTTGCGAATGAATCCATCGGCAAAGAGCTTCTTGACTTCATTCTCGTTGGCCTCTATGACATCTGGTCGGAATTGTCGTTGTTGCTGCTTCACTGGCTTAGCTTTAGACGAAAGATTCAGGCGGTACATGGCGACTTTAGGGTCCAGGCCTGGCATGTCTTCGTAGCTCCATGCAAAGATATCGATGTATTCTCTTATAAGCTGTATAAGAGATAGATGTTCATCGCCAAATAGACTTTTGCTGATGAAGATTGGTTTGAAAGAAGATTCATCTCCTAAATTGACTTGGACGACTTCGTCTTGGGTAAGTGGTTCACGTTGTTTGAAGCGCAGCTCCCACCTAGTATCCATTTTTTGAGCCCATTGTTCAAGCTCGATTGATTGGACATCGTCAGCAATTTGGTCAACAAAAACCATATTGACGGACATAGTTGCTTTGAATATGTCGCCAATACTGGAGTCTGAGTCCCAAAGGGAGGAATCAGAAGAATGAGAACAACAATCTGCTTCATCATCTGATATTTTGGGTGTTGTCAGAGGAGTGACATAACCCAAACCAACACCGTTTCTTTGATAGTAGTTCTCGGGTTTGCCGAGAGGAGCAAAGTGTCGTATTGGCAACCGTCGTCCCCGGCCGTAATTTAGCCCATGGTCGCTTTTGATGTCATATCCCATATTCTGGATGATATTCTTGGCCTACCAACTATACCGAAAAAGTTGTATTTTTCCAGAGTCATAGTCAGCTTCTGTGTTGTGCTTGGAAGAAGTAGAGTCTGGAACGAACCTTCTCTTGCCAATTATACGACCGAAGATGATTAGTTCTTCATCCTTCTTTCTGGCTGGAACGATGAAGTAGAGGATATCTTCTGGGTAAACTTTTTCCCGCAGGTGAGGCGTCGTGATCGGCATACAGAGGTGTGGTCCTATGCCATGCTCTAGAGTGTATATCGTATCTATGCAGTGGTTTACAGATTGATAGACATCGAAGTAGTTCAAAGATAGACCTTTACTAAGAAAATACGCAAGTTCTTCATCAGGGATGACATCATCTGTTGAAGGTACATTATTATGAGTATTGATATACTCACTGAGAGGATCATCATCTGGAAGAGGAGCCACAGTCTTGGCTAAGTTTACCACGTAGGATAATTTTTCAGGATTGGGAGGACGGACTTCAGCAGGTTCCTCCGGAGGTTCGTACTTGCGGAGAGTGATGGTCAATGGTTTGACCTTATCAGTTTTCTTCTTTTTTACCCAGATTGTGAGAGGCTTCAGAGTACTTTTTGGATTAGTACGTCCTTTGACTCGAATAATCAGGGGACCATCATTGGAGGATGAACTTGCTTCAGCTTCATTGCCAGCTTGAATATCATCATCCTTAGGGGGGCTGAGATTGGTAAAGTACCGAATCTCTGTAGTAGGCTTCGATGCCCTTAAATGGATCGACATTGGCAAACTCTGTCTTTACGACACCATCGCTGTTGACGTATTTGAAGCACTGGTGAAGTGTGGAAGGAATAATCATGTTCTCGTGTATCCATGGACGTCCCAACAAGACGTTGTAGGATACGTTGGCATCGATCATATAGCAGAAAACCTCCTTTCGGTTATCACCGATCTGGTACTTGAGACGGATCTTGCCCAGCGGGTGGCTTCGACCAGCATTGAAAGCCATGATAGTTGTATTGGTTGCAGATAGCTTGTACAGAGGGATTCCTAGGATTTGAAGCAAACTTCTTGGAATGATGCTTAGGGAGGATCCTAGATCTATGTGCATGCGGTCCACCGTGATCGCCCCGATATACCCTGTATAGTACAGGGGTCTATCATGACGATTATTTTTGAGTAGCATGTTCTCCTGTGAAAAGGTGATGTTGGGCACCACTTCCATAGTACTGTGACAGTGGGGACAAGAGAAAGGGTCTTCAGCAGGGGCTTTGACTTCAGCGAGATAAGAGTCGGCATGTAGTAATGCCTCACTTAAGGCCTTCCGTGTTTCATTAGAGAGTCTCAATAGATCGAATAGAGATAACCTGGCAGGTGTATTGGCCAGCTGTGCCAGTATATCAAAGTTATATGGTCGATCCATGCCTTCTAGAGCTGGCGCCTTCAGAGACTTGTCAAATCGTGTCTCCTTCTGCTTGACTTTGTCGGTAGTTAAAGGCTTAAACGGGCCGGCTTCTAAGCTTGTAGGGGCAGTAGGATCTTGAGAAGGTACTGCTTCTTCTTGTGCGGGATCGTATATACGAAAATAAGCCTTTCTTGATCGTGTCTTGCCAGATAGAACCTCGTAGATGGGAGAAGACACCAAATGGCATGACTTGTATTTCTTGTCCCTTTTTGCTTTGGGAGAGACCACCCCCTATGTCATATCTTGTACAAGGTCCAGATGGACCCACATGATCTTACCACGTTCAGTTGTGAGTGGTACCATGGTTGAGTTGCAAGCTGGCGGCAGGTTAACAACTTCTATTATTGCCTTGGGGATCGGGATCATGCCATCTGGGACTTCTGTGGGAGGAAAGTCACCAAACTGAAGAGAGATCATGTTAGAAGATACGACCTTGTCTTCAGCTTCGAGGTTAATCACTTGACTGTCGATAAGCTATTGTATCTTCTTCTTCAGGATGATGCAGTCCTTGGTCGAGTGATGCATGTACTGATGATAGAGATAGTACTTGGGATCGTTGAGTTGGTTTGCCTCTGCACGACGTCATAGTGGAGGCAATGTCAGCTTATTACCCTTCGTCAATGTGTAAAAATGGTAATAACATCGTCTTCGTCAAAGAAGAAGGTCTCCTTAGGCTTGTCGGAGGTGTCCTGAGAATTGGAAGCTCCCTTGGAAGTGTCGACCTTTATGACTTCTTTCCTTTTACCCCTACAGATAGGGATAGTTTGAGGGCTTGCCCTTGTCTTCAGATTTAGGTATTTTTAACCACAGTAGTTCCAGATTAGGAACGTCATTTTCAGCAGCATCAGCGGCCCCAATGAAAGCGACCCATGTATCATACTTATATATGCCCAAAAAGAACTTCACCGTAGGAAGGAAGTTATGTCGACAAGTATCCATAAGTTCTGAGTCTGGTATAACGAAGGGCATCTTCAGTGCTAGCCATCTGAAGCGTTCGACAATGACAGACTCAGTCCTGCTTTGCTTGGTCTCGATGAGGGTGGACATACTAACATGCATGCCACTCTCGTAAAACCTGTTGAGGAACAACCTCTCCAAGTCTTTAAATGAATTGATACAACCGTCAGGCAGACTGCAGAACCATTTGAAAGCTACCCCCTGCAAGGTGCTAATAAACAGCTTTGATAAGAACGGATCGTCCCTAGGTAAGTGTAGAGTTTGTGTGTTGAAGTATGTCATATATTGACGAGGAGAAGTCAACCCGTCAAATGAATTTAGCGTCAGCGGCTTGTAGTTAGGAGGGCAAATAGCATTCTCCCATTCAGGAGGATAAGGTTGAGATATCCCCAACTTCTGAATCTTGTTTTTGTGCGAGATGGTGTCGAGACGGCAACCAGGGGATCAATTGCATCCTGTTGATTAAGTACGTGTTGGGAAACGGCTGTTGAACGATTGTCAGACATCGTTGGTGAAGGACTACCCCCAGCATTTGCAAGATTTAGGGGAGGTGCAACGGAATGATACTCCTTTTGTAGTGAAGGAGGGTTGTTGCTATGAGGCAGACTAGCGTGAGCCGAGATATTTTATTGAGGTAGAGGAACAGCCCCAGCAGCTTGTACCGCCATGTTATTGGTAAGCATATCAGTGATCTTGGCGAATGTTATTTCAAGACCCTCTAGTCGTTTGCTGGTCTGATCACTAGCCTCTTTAGTTCTTTCTCCGTTTGCCATGTATGTAGATAATATGCGAGGATGAATAGAGAAAACAGTACAACTGGTGCTGATACTGTCTGTCTCCGAGTTGACGAGTCCTTCATCTTTAGGAAGGGGAGGTAGATAGTCGTCGTCAGACTCGGAAAGATCATCATCCTCTGGAAGGCCACCCCCAGTGTGAAGGTCATCCGCTTCAGACTCTGAGGGAATACGACCCCCAGCTTGGAAGACTTCATCGTCCATACGAAATCTCGCCTTTGACCGAGTACCCATATAGACTCCTTCAGATGTGACAGCCTGCTGGCCATCTGTTGGTAGACTTCTTCTCCTTCTTCTCGCGGAAATAAGAGAGAAAGTTGGGTTCGTGGTCCACCGTCTTTGATTGGGGCTTCCATAAGGGTGACCCTATAAAGCTATGTTGGATGAGACACACAACAACTTTTCGTCGTCAGAGAAATATAGCCGTCGGAACACGGACTGTCTTTAAGGCACTCTCGTTGCTTTGGTGTAACAACAGTTGATGAAAATACTGGTGCACGGATGTGCACTATCAATTGTTACGTCCTTCCTCGCTTTACGCTTATGATTTATCATGTCGCGTAAGTCAGCGGAAGGGAGTTTTGCCTTACAACCCATGTTGCATACATCGCCGAGCTTTGCATGCTGGTTCGTGAGGAGAGTTGGGGCATCCAGACTTAGTTCACGTGCAGGGGCAACCCCCACACCTAAGTTCTGTGATGTCCTTGAAGACAGCCCCGTGCTATAAGCGTTGGGGCCTGTCTTTTTTCTGTGGGCGCATAGGCCTTAGAGACTGGCCTTAGGTGCATGCTTCTTGGAAGCATGTCTGAGCCTCCTTGATGTGGGAGCATAGTATGGATCAAGCGAGCCTGGACGCATAGCCTTGGGTGCATGACCCTGGATGCCCAATCTGTCGAAGACAGAAGCCTCCTGTTTGGAGTTATGCGCCCAAAAACTCCTTTGGGCGCATGGCTTCGGGCGCATGCTCGGTGGAGCAGTGCTATTTTCTTCCACCTTTGCCTTCTTCGTTTGTGAGCCTCGCTGGGTTTGCCCAGAGTGTCGCACACCCCGATTCTTGGCATCGTAGTATTTTTCTTTCCTAAGTCTCGAACGTCGAGCACTCTGCTGTTGGTTGTGCAGAAAAGGAGTCACTGGGCTAGTAGAGCCCGGAACGGTGTGAGCCTTCTCTATTCGGGGAGCTTCTATGGCAGAGCCATGCGCCCATGTGACAGAGTCCTCCAGTTGCATATCTGCTATGACACTAGCAAGATATGCACAACAAGCCTTCGGAAGCCAAGCCTTGCGAGATTTGTTTGGCTTCGCTGATTTTGAAGGAGTAGAGCCATCCATCGAGAGCATCTCTTCGAACGCCTGCTGATCGAACTTTACGATCAACATCTTCTGAGTGCTCACCACTTTGTCGGTATCGAATTGCGTCACCACCTTCTCATTAGAGGAAAAGGTAGTCCCTAGAAGAGTCGCCATTTTTGTTGACACACACAAAAAGAAGAAGAAATATAGTCTTTTCTTTATTGGCGTAAGGCACCACAAATTGAGTACGCCTGAGAGATCCTGCACTGAGGATCCGCGAGTACAAAAAAAGAATTCTGGGGAATGGGACGATGGAGATCGAGCGGCAGTTGCTCCTTTACTCCGTTGATACTCCGATTACAAAAGTGGGAGAAAACCTAAGAAAATTGCTAACTCTCGGCTCACTGGCAAGAAGTGCAGCAATTTGGCTCTTGAAAATGCTCTCCGTTCTGTATTTTGAAGAGGGATGAGACCCCTTTTTATAGTCGTTCTTGAGCTGGAATAATGTTATGCGCCCACATCAGAAAAACATACTGGGATTTATGTAGGCGCATAGTCATGCCTTGGGTGCATAGGGTATAGGTGTATGCAGGCTGCAAGATCGTGGGTTGGTCGTGGTGTTGACGTGACTGCATGCTTCGGTGCACGACTGCTCATGGAGACTGTCACACCCCAGTACCGAAATACGGGGACGGACGTCGGCCAACTATACCGTATAAGGTACAAATACATTATACGGCGATAATGGCTGTCAATCTTGCTGGGTATCCTACCATGCAAGTATCTATTGTTTGCCATGAAATATAAGAGAACGGAACAATTATCGGAGGACTGGACTTTTACTTCACAATACAAACTCGCTTGTACAAAGAAAGCCTAGGGACGAAAACCTAGGTACAGCAATCTAAGTACAATTGTTTATTTTAGATTCTGGGTGGTGACGATAGGGGCTCGGGAAAGCGACGACAGCTCTGTCTTACTCCTTGGACGATCGGGTGCAGCCTTGGCTCTGTAGAAGAGCTGCTTGGCGTTGATGAAGAAATGCTCTCCTTTTTTATCTCTGTATATTCTCTCTCTGGCTCTCTGGATCCGAGGGGGATGTGCTCTCTGTCTTCTCTTTGCTGTCTGTGCTCTCTTCTCCTTTTTCTCTCCCCCCTTTGCAAGGGAATGGCACCCTGCTATTTATAAGAGTGGGGGGCATCATTAGGGTTTGCAATGATTGCCCATTCTCAAAAGTCGGCGGCTAAGGATCAATGAATCTCGGCCGCTCATCTTGAATATAATAGATTTGAGCAATTAATGTGATTGCATCAAATCACTGTGGGTAATTAATGATGATTGACATAAATCCTCATGATTTGTTATGTCAATCTTGGATTTCTCGCCACGTGTTCAATTTGCTTGATTGTAAATGATCTGATTTGATCCCAATACTTTGTTGGGATTTATTGATGAATCTTGATCAATTTGATACAACGTGTCCCACTATCACGCCACGTGTCTTAACCGCAAGCCACTTAGGAAATCTGAACCGCATGAGGATTGTCCCCCATTGAGCCGCATAAGGCTGACCACGTGTTAAGGCTGTTTGGGAGTGGCCCCTGAACATTTGATCCACATGGTGATGATCTGAGTCGCATGAGCATAGGCGACCGCATGAGTGGTGGCTTCTCAGTGAGCCGCATGAAGATAGTCCTAGTGAGCCGCATGGGGTAGCCTCTGCCTGAGCCGCATGGGGTAGTTCTCGTGAGCCGCATGGGATAGCCTCTGCCTGAGCCGTATGGGATAGCTTCGGCTGAGCAGCATGGGGTGGCCTCTGTCTGAGCCGCATACGACTGTCCACGTGTCAAGGCCGCATGAAGGTTTATGGGTTTCGAGGGATTGTGTCAGAGATTTCCTTCGTTTCCCTAGGAGTCTGCCATTATGACGGAGTCATTATTGCATCTTTGTGTCAGAGCTGTCGTTTGTTAGAGCTGTCAGCCGTCAAGGCATTTAATACAGTAAAAGACAAAAGGGAAGAGCTGTTTGGAGGCCACGTGGTTCCTCTCTGGGCCGTATGGAGCTATTCGAGCCACATAGACGCTAGAGCCGTATGGATCCCCGAGCCGCATGTGCTCTCTGAGCCGCATGGGGATCCTTAGCCACATGGATCTTTCTTTATTCTTTTTCATGCTTCTACAAGACCCCCTTTAAAGTTTTCAATTTGCAAAATTAAAATACTTTGAATAAGAAGCATAGCTATGTATGAACTCTTCTGGCCGCATATGATGTCCTGGCCGCATGGATGTCTCAGCCGCATGGCCTCCTCAGCCGCATTGGTCAATCAGCCGCAGGGATTATCGGGCTGCATAGCTCCTCGCCACGTGTGCGTGTCTTTAATTGCCTTTAATTCGTTTTAGTGCCGTCCCCAAGGGTCGGCTCATTAAATCTTTGGATTTTATGCCCTGGACAAATCTCCTTTATGAGAGAGGGGACAAAATCCGAAGAGTCGGTTTCATCTTTCCCGAGGCGGTTATTAGTCTACGTGTCTTCCCTCTTTTGTCCTCCTATAAATAAGGGGAATTTAAGAGAGAATTTTTTTTACTTTCTCCTCTACTTTGAACCTTCGCTATCCCAATTGTCATCCTCTTCTCCGATTACCAATGGCTCCCAAGAAGACCGTTGCGGCGAAGGGTAAGAAGGCGGCGTCTTCGTCGACTGCGGCGGCGAAGGGCAAGAAGGCTGCTTCTACTTCGACTGCGGCCGCCCCTCCACCAGCCGACATGCCCGCAGTTCACCCTGACGTCCATCCCCCTATTGCTGGTAAGAACGTTATGTGAGTTTAAAAAACCTTAACTGCTATGGCTACGTCGTATGCTTTATGCACGAGCCTTTATCTTCATGTGAGCCGCATGTTCGTCCCATGGCCGAACCGCGAGCCGCATAAGAATCACTACTGTGGCCGCATACGCACTTCGCCAACGAGGCCGTATAAGCTATGCTGAGCCGCATAGATTCGCACAAATTTGTCTGTCACGTGGTCTGCATGAACTTATCTGAACTTTGAGGGCCCTATGGGAGCACTGCCGCATGAACCTTCACTGAACGGAGCCGTATAAGTGTTCTTCTGAGTTTGAACCGTATGAGGCTTCGTTAAGTTAGAGCTGCATAAGTGTTCTTCTGAGCTTGAGCCGCATGAGGCTTCTTTAAGTTGGAGCCGCATAAGCTCGAAAACACCCATCAGTTCTTTTTTGTCTATCTTTTTTACTTATTTTCTTTTGTCTTCTTCTCAGTAAATTTGCCGGTTAATGCTGCTGGAGAACCCCTGGTGGGTCGTGTCCAAGCTGCTCTGGGCTATAGGTATGACCATATAGTTAGGCATGTGGCAGACCTATTTCCTAGTGACGAGCCTCCGGCGAGATTGAATGCCCTCAAGAACTAGCCTTTCTATTTTCTCAACGTACGATGAATTCGAGGAAATTAGAAGGGGAATACTTGAAGCTTGCGTTCTTCTTCAGAGATGCCTTGACTGTGAAGAACAGTCAGGTTCTGGATGTATCAGAGAACTGGAGCTTTGTTTCTAACAGGATGGCGATCCGCATCCCCCAAATGGAGCATCACTTCCCACTATCTTGGTTTAATATGCTCCCACTGTACCGGAAGATGGAAGAGTCTTTAACTCCTACCCGAAGTGGGATATTTGTGGGAGACATCCATTACAACAACAACATGAAGTCAGCGTGTGCGGGCAAGGTGCACGCCAGCCGTTCTGTAATGGGATTGGCCCCGGGTACTTTCTTGAATGTACCGGGTCCCAATTTCATGTTTTCTGCAGCCGACACTTTTATGAACCAACTTGCTCGGAAGGGCTCCTATCCCATTGGCCGGTTGACACTCTCGAGTTGGATACACCCCATTCCCTCATGGACCAATCTGTCTATATGGATCTTGCAAAAGTATTAGGCCTTTCTGGGTGAGATTGGTCTTTATCATGCTATTCAGGGCACCAGCCATGGCTTGCCCATAAACAAGAGATTATTTATATCTCTGCTGGAGATGTATAATCGTCGTACGGGAACCTTCTATACACCCGTAGGAGAAATGGGGCTTGCACTCCATGAAGTGCACGCGGTCTCCAAGCTTCCTTGGGGGGGATGAAGCTTTTGAGGCGTACACTTCCACGAATGAGGAGTTCGAGGAGTTGGAGGAACGGTATCTAGGCTTTGTGGCTATTTATCAAGAGATATTGTGCCACTATAGCACATGTCAGCAGATAGCCAAAAAAGATAGCAGCTCGGAAGGGAATGCTCCCCATACCAAGGACTGGGTGCGCTATCTCTTCTCGACAGGTGCCTCAGGTCGAGTTACTTTCCGACGTCCTCAATCCCGGGAGGCGGTTCAAGCCCTGGTGTCGTCGGCCAAGAGGGTGGCCAGCACTAGTGATAGATTTTGGAGTAAAACCGACTCTTTTGGTTATTTTTATCAGGATACCTAAGAGCTGTCAGAAAAGGCGCTCCTGGCGGGATTTTTGATGGTATGGCTGCGAAATTGTGTAGTCTCGGGAGGAGCTGGTTCTATTGAGAGGATCAGTCGTAATTTCATCCTTCCGGCTGTGAAGTTAGTTTTGCGAGTCAAGCTAGCTCTCCTCTCGGCCATGGTGTGCAGCATACACCGTGGCCTTCGCACTTTCACGTCCAAGGTCATCGCCCGCGATGTGATAAAAGATTTTGAACGCACTGAGCTGCCCTATCATTATCTGATGGGGTGGCTGCTGATGTATTATCCGTCTTTGATGAGACCGGGCTCTGAAGACAGCGTAACTGACGATGACGCTTTTATCTTCCGTTATCGTAATGAGTCTTGGGAGTACGAGACCATGCGCGCTTGCCGAATGGCACTGGCGAGGGCAGATATGTACAAAATTTTCGTATCTATTCCTCGTTTTACTGCTGAGGAAATAGCAGCTGTACATCTCGATGGTATTGGGCCCCCTCAGCTTCTGGATGGCCAGATGCTCCTGTGGCTGCGTAACATCTGCCCCGCTCATCTGGTGTATCGCAACAGCAATGCTGTCTTTCTGGAGCCTTATCTGCCCAGCAGGTTTGCTCGACAGTTTGGATACAGCCAGCTCTTTCTAGACAGTCCCAACTCTTGTCTGGGATTTAAAGGTAGCCTTCTTGACGGTATCAGGGACTGGCACTACTATGATACATTCCATACCCGTACCATTTTCTCGGTCCCTGCTATTAAGGCGTCGGTAGAGATTTTGTATATGGCGGCTTTGTACCATGTTATGGCGAACAAACCCCTCTCGGTTTTAACCCAGGTGCCAGTTTTATTGTTGGTACGGGCCTGGATGAGAAGTCCCAGGTGGCCAAGACGAGGAAGAGGAAGAATAGAGTCGAAGTGCCAGTTCGGACTCCACTACTGCGAATGATGAGGGCGACGAGCATGATGCAGATGATTCTTCCCTTCCGTTGGAAGATGTTGGGGCGGATCAGCCGTCTGTTTTGCCAGATGATGTCACGCCCCAGAACCAGAATACTGGAGAGCGGGGACATAGCCAGCTACGTATAATGAAATAGAATCCATCTCACCATACGGTCACGACTGTCTAGATATGTGAGGGTTTATCTACAAGCCATCAGTCTCTTAAGGTCATATGTTATCCTATTGTCTCAATCTCAACCAACTAAATAATAATCACAAGATATCAGATCACCAAATATACAATTGTAAGGCGTCCCAAACATTACATATCGAGATGATCATGAAGCTAGTCGTACAAAATGTAAGGACTAGCAAGAGCTAAGTCATACATGATCAACCCTAGGTTGTCAATCATGTTATAGCCCGTAGGAAGACAGTAAGTAAAATGTACACGAGCTAACACTTGCTCGGCGGCTAACCGCCTCAAAAGAATAATTTTTACAATAAAGTGGGAGAGCCAAAAATAACCCACTCGTTGCCCTGGTTACGCCTGGTGGTCACCATCGGGCTGGAAGACAGGTAAATCCTCTGGAGCTGCTCTGGTATCTGGCCATACAAAACCAGCTGGGTCAGACCCCAGAAAGAGCAAGTGCCACAAAGGAGGCTTCACTTAAGAACTAAAACCAGCGAATTAGCACAATAATATAATTACATATTAAGAGACAGTAATTTAAGAAAAGCATGATGGATAAATATAAAAGACAATCTTGTATAGAATCACTAAAAGACAGGACATATTGGGAAAGCATGACAGGATGATAGACGATGAGATAACCATGGGACTATTCAGATGGCCAGGTTACAACCCGTAAACCAAACAAGGACCGGGGTTGTAACCCTTCGTCTGAACGGAACTTGGTTTCTCTCACCATTTATCGGCAAGATAAATATAAGAAATTGGGTCAAGATAAATATAAGAAATCAGGTCAAGATAAATATAAGAAATCAGGTCAAGTAACAATCTTGTACATGATCAAGACAAGGGTAGACTGATTGAACTTCATCCAACATTTCACGGCCAAGCAATAAGTACGGCTTTATACTTTAACTAACTAGGGTTATCACAAGCCTAATTACTAACAAGATGCAATGAGATGTTCCTCCAGCCACAAGCCCTGCAGCTAATCCAGGTTATCCAGGCGATTTGGATTCATTAAGCAGTTATCAATAATTATGTGCCCCACACGACGGTGGGCTGGAAATGTGCCCTACTCGACGGCAGGCTACAAGTCCTAACAATTGCGGCCGGGATAACGGGATTGCCTGTAATTGGGGAAATCTCTCATGACTACTGAAATTATTCTAGTTATTAGCCTAAGTAAAATTTTAGTGGGTACCCCTGACCGTGGTACTCAGGGGTCCCTGTCCTAGACATGATGCAAGACAAGACGGGTTCATTTGTACAAACACAATCGCCCACGGTGTCCAGACCATTTATTCTTGTCAAGTCGTGTTAGCCGTCGCAACAGCATTAAGTCAAGTCAAGTCAAGTCAAGAGTGCGCCGCCACGGGCCACTATCAAGTCAGGTTGGTCATGTCAGGAGTGCACCACTACAGGTCACTGGCAAGGAGATCAGAGAATACCAGGATCATAATTCACAGAAAATCCCAAGACCACTACGGGTCGGGTCAAGACAGTCGTGCTGTGTTGAACAGATCTCAGGAAAACCCAATCCACAAAGAGAAACCTATTCGAGAAATAAAGCCAATACTCCAAAAGCCAATGGGTTAAACAAGGGGTCAGGGGCAGCATACGTGCAAAAGTCACGCACACAGGGGAGCCCCGTACGCACAAGTCACGCACGCAGGGCTCGCTCAAGTCTGCGTACCAAGACACACTCTAGCCTGCGTACCAAGGCACACTCAAGCCTGCGTACCAAGGCACACTCAAGTCTGCGTACGCACAAAAGCACGCACGCAGGGGGAATGCATACGCAATAAAACACGCACGTAGGAGAGCTGCGTACGCGAAAAAGTCACGCACGCAGGAGGGCAGCGTACGCGAAAAGTCACGCACGCAAGGGAGCTGCGTACGCGAAAAGTCACGCACGCAGAGCAGCGTACACGAAAAAGTCACGCACGCAGGAGACACGCTTCCAACAGGAAGCGTACCCAAGGCTGCGTACGCAAGGGACACGCTTCCAACAGGAAACGTACCCAAGGCTGCGTACGCGAGGGACACGCTTCCAACAGGAAGCGTACGCAAGGGACACGCTTCCAACAGGAAGCGTACCCAAGGCTCAGTGGCGTAAGCTAAGAAGCTCTGCACACTGCTCACTGTCTTCTCCAAACAGCAAGAACTCCATTGTTGAACCCAAGCTTCAAAGCATCACAACTTGGCCATCCGAACCCCAAATCCGGATTTCCAAAGCTCCATCTTGGGTGAAATCGAAATCTCTTCCACATGGAAACATCAAAACCCACAAAAATCCAACTTAAATAGATCAAACCATACAAAATCCGAAAATAGGAAAACTTAGATCTAGAACAATGGAGACTCCAAATCACAAAATGCCAAGTTCTAATGTTGATCACCATGTCCTAATCTAGCTAAGGGACAAGTAAAAGAGGGTTCTCAAGTGATGGCAAGGTGCACTTGCCTATGGGTGGATGTTGTGTAGGGGAAGGAGAAGAAGAAGAAGAAGAAGAAAATTAATTGAGGTGGTAATGAAGAGAGAGAGTGGTAGGTGGGGATTATAAAGAGGGTGGGATGTGGTGTATTGAGGGTGGAGCATAGGCTATGGTGTTCCAATACTCATTAAACCAAACCAAACCAACCCAAACCAATTAAAACCGGGCCAAGTCAAATCCCAAAATACAAGAAATACGAGAAATTCCACAAGTCGAGAAAAATAAAAATACATGCCAAAATCCAGATACGAATATAAATACGAAATACGGGAATACAGAAAATGAGGGTGACAACTCTATCCACCTTAAAAGAATTTTGTCCTCGAAATTTAATCAAGGAGCTAGAGATTGTCACGACAAGCTATACTAAGCACAGGCAAGCTACACTAAGCAGTTCAATCATATAATCATACAATGCAAGCACGGAAGGGAAAACGTAAGGCATAAGAAAGACATTACACCTTACGAGTCAAACAAGTCGAGATCTCGTGATCGGATGTCATCCTCACACTCCCACGTTTGGCTCTTCCAAGGAGCGATAAACTCAAGCAACATGAACTAAACTGATAGTCTTGCGCTTGAGGTCTCTCCCCTTGGTCAAACAGGGATACGGGCCTTTCCTCATACGAAAAGGTTGGTACCAATAACCATTTTCGAATGATCTAGGACATGGCTCGGGTCCGGGATATACCGTTGTAATTAGGACACATGAAACATGACACGTGTCCCGTATAACAACGGCGAAAAGCAAGACAATAGGACACAGATACCTCTCTGTCGATTCTGGATCTGGGCCTGGGCCAGGGCGAACTGCTGAGGCCTCTGCTGCTGGAAGGCCTGGGCCTGAGTCAGCAATGGCCTCGGAGGCTGGGACTGTTGCTGAAACACTTGGGCCTGAGGCGGCAATGGCCTCGGCAACTGTTGCTGCTGCTGGACTGGTACTGGAACTGGTGCTGGTCCCCTAACTGAGGGACTAGATACTGTTGATGCTGAATCGACTCTGAATGGGTAGGACCCCACCCTATGGTCCGGTGCCCCACACAACAAGCATAATCCCAGCGCCTTGCGACACTCTGACACAACGTGTCCAGGCTTTCCACAATAAGAACAGCCCACGGCGGAAGGCTGCGCTTGCTTCTGTTTCTGCGGAGGGTACGTCGTGGACGAGTACTGGACTGACGTAACTGAGGTTGCTTGTCTCGGAGCTCCAATAGTCAAAGCCCTAGCTGCCGGGGCTGGTGCTGAAGACTGATTCATTTGACTGTGGGACCGCTTCCGTCCTCCGGTCCTATCTACAATCCTCTGGAAGGTATACTCGTGCCTCCTAGCTGCTCTCAATACCGCATCAAACGTCTGGTGTTCGAACTGTTCTACTGCCAACAAGATCTCTAAGTGGAGCCCCTGCTGGAACCGTTGGGCCCTATCAAACTCGGTCGCCACCAAGGTGGGAGCAAACCGACTAAGCCTAGAAAACTCGGCCGCATATCCGTCGACTGTTCTGCCTCCTTGCTTCAGGTTGCTAAACTTGGTCTGCAAGTCATATCGAACCACCGCGTCGAAATACTTGGTCTGGAACCTTTCGCTAAACACTGCCCAGGGAACAGGTGCTGTCAATCCCACCGCTTGCATGGCCCTCCAGTTGCGGGCTAGATCTAATAACTGCAGGCGCACCACCGCTACCTTCTCGTCTTCGGGAGTCTTCGTGGTCTCTAGAATAACTTCTGTATCCTGGAGCCAAGCATCTGCTGTAATGGCATCCTCGGTGCCATCGAAGAATGGAGGGTTCACGCGCTTGAAACTGTTGGCTGCACTATTTCCCGGATGACCGCCTCTGTTCAGAGTATCTTGTACTGCCTGGTGTAATGCATCACCTCGGCGATCTTGAGAAGCTAACAATGATCTGATGAGACCTTCCAAAGTGCCATCATCAGGCTCTACTGGCTGGACTGGTTGAACTGGGGGCACTGGTTCTCCAGAAGGCATGGCTCGAGAGGCGGCTGCTGAGGACTGATCTTGATCTTCATGCTGTTGCTGGGCTGCTGGCTGAGCTCCTTCCGGCTGATCAACAAGAACGATGTCACTGAAGCAATGACATCAGGGATATTAAGGAAGGACCAGGATAGAACAATGATGCAAGCATATTATCAAGTCAGGGATCCAAGGAGATAAGAAGATACGAGTGGAGGTCAAAGGCGAGTACAGATTGAGACATCTATCTGGTAAACCCTCATATTTCTTGATTGACAAGACCTGCATGGGCCACCACTTAAACCATGTCACGCCCCAGAACCAGAATACTGGAGAGCAGGGGCAGACATAGCCAGCTACGTATAATGAAATGGAATCCATCTCACCATACGGTCACGGCTGACTAGATATATGAAGGTTTATCTACAAGCCATCAGTCTCTTAAGGTCATATATTATCCTATTGTCTCAATCTCAACCAACTAAATAATAATCACAAGATATCAGATCACCAAATATACAATTGTAAGGCGTCCCAAACATTACATATCCAGATGATCATGAAGCTAGTCGTACAAAATATAAGGACTAGCAAGAGTTAAGTCATACATGATCAACCCTAGGTTGCCAATCATGTTACAGCCCGTAGGCAGACAGTAAGTAAAATGTACACGAGCTAACACTTGTTCGGCGGCTAAATGCCTCAAAAGAATAATTTTTACAATAAAGTGGGAGAGCCAAAAATAACCCACTCGTTGCCCTGGTTACGCCTAGTGGTCACCATCGGGCTGGAAGACAGGTAAATCCTCTGGAGCTGCTCTGGTATCTGGCCATACAAAACCAGCTGGGTCAGACCCCAGAAAGAGCAAGTGCCACAAAGGAGGCTTCACTTAAGAACTAAAATCAGCAAATTAGCACAATAATATAATTACATATTAAGAGACAGTAATTTAAGAAAAGCATGATGGGTAAATATAAAAGACAATCTTGTATAGAATCACTAAAAGACAGGACATATTGGAAAAGCATGACAGGATGATATACGATGAGATAACCATGGGACTATTCAGATGGCCAGGTTATAACCCGTAAACCAAATAAGGACCGGGGTTGTAACCCTTCGGCTGAACGGAACTTGGTTTCTCTCACCATTTATCGGCAAGATAAATATAAAAAATTAGGTCAAGATAAATATAAGAAATCAGGTCAAGATAAATATAAGAAATCAGGTCAAGTAACAATCTTGTACATGATCAAGACAAGGCTAGACTGATTGAACTTCATCCAACATTTCACGGCCAAGCAATAAGTACGGCTTGATACTTTAACTAACTAGGGTTATCACAAGCCTAATTACTAACAAGATGTAATGAGATGTTCCTCCAGCCACAAGCCCTGCAGCTAATCCAGGTTATCCAGGCGATTTGGATTCATTAAGCAGTTATCAATAATTATGTGCCCCACACGACGGTGGGCTGGAAATGTGCCCTACTCGACGGCAGGCTACAAGTCCAAACAATTGCGGCCGGGATAACGGGATTGCCTGTAACTGGGGAAATCTCTCATGACTACTAAAATTATTCTAGTTATTAGCCTTAGTAAAATTTTATTGGGTACCCCTGACCGTGGTACTCAGGGGTCCCTGTCCTAGACATGATGCAAGACAAGACGGGTTTATTTGTACAAACACAATCGCCCACGGTGTCCAGACCATTTATTCTTGTCAAGTAGTGTTAGCCGTCGCAACAGCATTAAGTCAAGTCAAGTCAAGTCAAGAGTGCGCCACCACGGGCCACTATCAAGTCAGGTTGGTCATGTTAGGAGTGCACCACTACGGGTCACTGGCAAAGAGATCAGAGAATACCAGGATCATAATTCACAGAAAATCCCAAGAACCATACTAGTCATAAACAATTATTCGAAAACCGTGTTAGGCCGTGTCGGGTCAAGACAGTCGTGCTGTGTTGAACAGATCTCAGGAAAACCCAATCCACAAAGAGAAACCAATTCGAGAAATAAAGCCAATACTCCAAAAGCCAATGGGTTAAACAAGGGGTCAGGGGCAGCATACGTGCAAAAGTCACGCACGCAGGGGAGCCGCGTACGCACGCAGGGCTCGCTCAAGTCTGCGTACCAAGGCACACTCTAGCCTGCGTACCAAGGCACACTCAAGCCTGCGTACCAAGGCACACTCAAGTCTGCGTACGCACAAAAGCACGCACGCAGGGGGAATGCATACGCAATAAAACACGCACGCAGGAGAGCTGCGTACGCGAAAAAGTCACGCACGCAGGAGGGCAGCGTACGCGAAAAGTCACACACGCAAGGGAGCTGCATACGCGAAAAGTAACGCACGCAGAGCAGCGTACGCAAAAAAGTCACACACGCAGGAGACACACTTCCAACAGGAAGCGTACCCAAGGCTGCGTACGCAAGGGACACGCTTCCAACAGGAAGCGTACCCAAGGCTGCGTACGCAAGGGACACGCTTCCAACAGGAAGCGTACCCAAGGCTCAGTGGCGTAAGCTAAGAAGCTCTGCACACTGCTCACTGTCTTCTCCAAACAGCAAGAACTCCATTGTTGAACCCAAGCTTCAAAGCATCACAACTTGGCCATCCGAACCCCAAATCCGGATTTCCAAAGCTCCATCTTGGGTGAAATCAAAATCTCTTCCACATGGGAACATCAAAACCCACAAAAATCTAACTTAAATAGATCAAACCATACAAAATCCGAAAATAGGAAAATTTAGATCTAGAACAATGGAGACTCCAAATCACAAAATACCAAGTTCTAATGTTGATCACCATGTCCTAATCTAGCTAAGGGACAAGTAAAAGAGGGTTCTCAAGTGATGGCAAGGTGTACTTGCCTATGGGTGGATGTTGTGTAGAGGAAGGAGAAGAAGAAGAAGAAAATTAATGGAGGTGGTAATGAAGAGAGAGAGTGGTAGGTAGGGATTATAAAGAGGGTGGGATGTGGTGTGTTGAGGGTGGAGCATAGGCTAAGGTGTTCCAATACTCATTAAACCAAACCAAACCAATTAAAACTGGGCCAAGTCGAATCCCAAAATACGAGAAATACGAGAAATTCCACAAGTCGAGAAAAATAAAAATACATGCTAAAATCCAGATACGAATATAAATACGAAATACGGGAATACAGAAAATGAGGGTGATAGATGAGATGGTAGCAGATCAGCCACCCGTTGCACCCAGTCCTGCACGAAAGCGTAGCCGGCAAATTTCTCCTGTTGGCGGTATTCCTCGCTCCCGAAAACTGGCTGTGACCAGACACCGCAAGCTAACTATAAGGGAAAGAGGCGAGGAAGTTGACCCCGCGTCAGAGGTAGACAAGTCACTACCACCTCTATCTAATTCTTCCTTTCTTCTAGCTTTGGTCTTAATCATTTTCCTTCCCTCTCGTAGGTATCAGAAGAAGAGGAACCTCAGACTGCCGAGATCGTAACTCGATATGACGAGGGCTCTGGTGAGCCTGTCCCTGAAGTCACTGAATCTCAACAAGATGATGCTGATCGAGTCGTATCTTCCTTCGAGGTGGCCGCGACAGAGGAGCCAGCCGATTTTAACTTGGAGATCGCGGGTGAGGAGACCATGCCAGCTGTGAACGAGTTGCAGCCTCCATAGTCCTCCCCTGGTAAGATAAGCCGAGTCTTAACTTGCGAGGAGGCCTATCTGCTCTATCATCACATCCTTTGGGTCACGTCGATTGATTGTTGTTCTGGACATATAGGTCCTGTCTCTCCAGTGTCGATGATAGACATTGTTGAGACAGACTCTGCCGAAGGGGCACTCGCGAAGAGGAGCGTACCCCTTCCCCTTTCGGCTCATCTTGATGGGCCTTTCGTGGGCTCGAGTTCAGCAAGTTAGGTGGTGGGACAGCCGGGATAGGGGACAATGGTCCTTGTATCCTCTTCTGCTCGGGCGGCTCCGAGAGTCGACCTCTCTGCCCTTCCAAGTGTCCAGGCTCTTTGGGTAGCAGAGGAAGAGTTAGCCGCTATCCGCGCATCGTTCTGTTCGGAATTTGTTCCTTTGGTGGCGAGTTCTAACACAACTCCTTCGACATTGCCGGCTACGCTTCCTTTGACTCCGTCCTCTACAAAGGTCCTGGACGAAGCGTTACAAGACATGGTTGACAGCTTTTATCGTCACTTGAAGTGGGGAATAACGGCTGCTGTGGAAAGAGAGACTTCTTTTATCTTGGGCGGCAATGCGCCCAGGGTCATATTGATATTCTTAAGACTCTCCCCGGTGGGGCAGGGGTAGCTGCACTTTTGGAGGCAAAATTGCTAGAGACTGATCAGCTGGTGGCCCAGCTTCAGGTACTACGGCAGGCAGATCTGTCTGCTACTATAGATCAGTAGCACGACTCCCTCACAGCTACTGTGGAGAAGACAAGGGCTGCTCGGGATAAGACCAAGCCGGCCATACTGAAGGACCTCCGCGATCTGTCTGATCGATATGATCAATTGAGTCGCGAGAGTGAAGATATTACGGCTCGGGAATCGACTTCCTCCCGTGGGATCACTGACACGCGGGAGCAGATCCTTGAGCTTCAGAGGAAGTTAGCTTTTCTGGAGTCTGAGCTTGAGGCTGCCCATATCGACAGGGGGCTAATTGTCCAGGAGGCTGACAGAGTTAATCAAGCTTCGGCTGACCTGGAAATTGTCCTGAAAAAGTTGGAAGACGACTGGCGGGCACTCATGGACTTGGATAATGGGGAGCGGTTGTCCCAGGAAGCAGAGCGTCGAGCTAGAAAACGGCTTGAGCGGGGGACCACCTTGGTGAACAACCGCCTCCTGGAATTGTGTAATGCCGAACTGTAGTCGGCCTTTTACTTTTTCTTTTGTTTCCGTTCCCTCTTTTTTTTGAGAGGGACGTGGTCCCAAGACATGTAATGCCTTTTTTTTTTACTTTCAAATAAAGATTACTTTCCATTCTACCATTTACCTGTACTACTTGTTGTGCCTGTGGTATTATGGTGGTGTTTGCCCCGCATGGGGGACTTGTCTGTGGACCTGTTACCCTTGGCATACCTTAGTTTTAGGTACGAATAACAAGTTTGATTGGGGATACCTAGAACGGATCCACAGTAATGTTATCGTGGACGTTCCGAGTATCGGAAGAAAGAATGCCATTGAGCAGCTGGGCTCCCACGGCATGATGAGAAATGGTGGGCCTGTGCTGAGAAACTTAGCACAGGACATTTTATGGGCCTATTATCCTTGGCGTACCCTGGGTTAGGATACGGATAATAGGATGAAAGGGAACCAATATACTTACTCAGAGGTGATGAGGACATGGCAATCATGAGGGTTTTTTTATCGCAGAATCTTCCTACTCAGAGGTGATGAGGACATGGCAGGGGTGGACTCAACGGAGGATATTTGTGGACCTACTATCCTTGGCATACTCCGGTTGTGGGTACAGATAATAAGTCGAAAGGGAATCAACATACTTACTCAGAGGTAATGAGGACATGGCAAGCATGAGGGTTTCTTTGACGGAGCCTTCCCACTTAGAGGTAATGAGGACATGGCAGGAGTGGGCTCAATGAAGGGGGGTACATATGACGACTCAGAGGTAATGAGGACATGGGAGTTCTATGTAGAGGGGTGATTTGTTTTTGGCAGAATTAAGACGACTCAGAGGTAACATCGACATGGTCGTTTTGGAAATTTGTGGATCTGTTACCCTTTTTGTGCACTGGGAGTGCGGGTAGTGGATCATGATGAAGGGGCTCTTTCAGGAAGAAAGTTTAGAGGTATGGTTATACATGACCTTCTCCCCAAAAGAGTGATCGGGATGTAAGTTCAGGGGTACCAACGGGTACATAACTCGACAATCTGGAAATTTTGGAATCAAAGTGTAAGTTCAGAGGTACCAGCGGGTACATGACTCGATAATCTGTGATTTTTGTGGAAGGAGGACGTGAGTTCAGCGATACCAGAGGGAACATGACTCATCAATCTAGAATTTTTTGTGAATGTGAGTTCAGCGGTACCAGCGGGTACATGACTCGATGATCTGGGATATTGTGAATATGAGTTCAGCGACACCAGCAGGTACATGACTCGATAATCTGGGATATTGTGAAAGGAGGACGTGAGTTCAGTGGTACCAGAGGGTACATGACTCATCAATCTAGAATTTTTGCGAATGTGAGTTCAGCAGTACCAGCGGGTACATGACTCGGTAATATGGGATTTTGTGAACATGAGTTCAGCGGTACCAGCAGGTACATGACTTGATGATCTGGAAAATGTCGTTTAGACATAATATTTCTTCAGGAACTTGCCATTGACGGACAACATGAACAAGTCTCCGTTTTGTTTTTTGAAGCGGTAAGCACCGTTGGAGAATACGGCCTCAATGATAAACGGACCTTCCCATTTTGGCTGGAATTTGCCGGCGGTTTTGTGAGTCATGACCATCAGCCTCCGGACTGCCAGAACGAGATCGCCCACTTAGAATGTTCTAATTTTAACCTTCTTGTTGAAGGCTCCAGAGATGCGTGCTTGGTATAGCTCGATTCGTTGCTGAGCCAAGAGGTACTTTTCATCTAAGGCCTCCAACTCTTGTAGCCGGCGACGGTAGTTATCGTCCGTCGTCAATGGTAGGTAAGGGCAACGCAGAGTGAGGGTATTTGAGTCTCCAATGGGAGGACTGCTTCACTTCCGTACACCAGGGAAAATGGCGTGTTCCCAGTGGCTGTTTGGACTGTTGTACAGTACGCCCATAAGCATTCACCAAGCTTCTCATTCCAGTCGCGTTTGTTGGAAGACACAAACTTCTTGAGAAGTTTGATGATTGTTTTGTTGAGTGCTTCTGCCAATCCATTTCCTGCCTGATTGTATGGTGTCGAAGCAATATTCTGGATGCGATGCTTGTCGCAGAACCGATAGAAGGCATGGCTTGCGAACTGCGGACCATTATCGTGGATGATCCTTCGGGACAGTCCAAAGCGATAGACGACATGATGCTTGAGAAAACTGTTCACGTTTGAAGTCTTTACTTCTGCGAGTGGAACAGCTTCCGCCCATTTGGAGAAGTAATCCGTGATTGCGAGTATGAAGCGATGTCTTCGGGAGGAAGGTTGAGTAATCGGACCGATGATGTCCATCCCCCATGCTTCAAATGGCCAGGACGCTACCGTCGGATGTAGAAACTCGGATGGCTGGTAGATGAAGTCCGTGTGGACTTGGCAGGCTTTGTACTTTCTTGCATAGTCTATCGCATCTGCTACCATCGTGGGCCAGTAGTAGCCCATTCGGCGAAGACGGTCTTGCAATTTAGGGCCAGGCTGATGGGCCCCGCAGACACCGTCATGAGCTTATCGTACGGCTTCTTTGGCTTCTGTGTTTGAAGGACACCGAAGCAATAACCCATTGTAAGATCGCCGATACAGCATTTTCATCTCTGTATCGTAGAAGAATATGAGAGAACGCCTTCTGATGGAAGTGGCTTCCTTTGGGTTCTCGGGCAGGATGTCGTAGACTACGAAGTCTATGAATGGTTGTCTCCAGTCTGGCACTTCGTCAATCGTTTGAGCGAAATAACTCGCCATGACTTGAACGTTGTTCTTGAGACAGACCAGTTAGTGGCCTATCACGTCAACCGAATGATGAGTATGGTTCGACACTGCTAGGGAAGCGGCAAGGCCTACTAGGGCATCGGCTTCGATGTTTTGGAGTCTGGGAACATGTTCGATGAAGAATCCCTCAAATGATGAAATAATGTTGATCGCTATTTGGTGATAGGGGATCATGTCTTCGTGGCGGACTTCGTACGAACCCCGGATCTGATTGACGATTAACTGTGAATCGCCGTATGCTTCAAGATATTCTACCCCCAGCTCTCTTGCAAGTTGGAGGCCAATGACCAAAGCATTGTACTGGGCCACATGGTTAGAGAAGGGTTCCGTAAGGGAGTAAGCGCGATTGATCACTAGTCCGGAAGGAGAAATCAACACCACCCCGACTCCAACGACAATGTTGCCCTTGGGTCCAGTACTCGAAGCACCGTCGAAGAACATTCGCCATATATCATCGTGGGAGGCCACATGTGAGTCGGCGACCTCATCTGGGATTCCTTCATATACTCTGGACGACTCCGAGCCTGGATGGGCTGCTAAAAAGTCTGCCAAAGCTTGACCTTTAACAGCCTTTTGTGGGACGAAGACCATATGATAAGGAGACAACAATATTGCCCATATGGCGAGGCGGGAGCTGAGTGCCCCTGGTTTAGTCATGAGGACCCTGAGAGGGTTGACTCGTGATATCACGTATATGGTTTGCCCCGTGACATAGTGTCATGTCTTTTTAATGGTGAACACCAGGGCGAGGCATTCCTTCTCCACAGCAGTATATCTGTGCTCTGGCCCGATCATCATTCGGCTGAGGTAGTATATAGCTTGTTCATAACCTGCATCATTGTTTTGCACAAGCAGAACGCCGAGGGAATGCTCCATTGCTCGTATATATAGCAAGAATGGCTTCCCAGCAACCGGGGCCACTAGGACTAGAGGGTTCGACAAGTATTCTTTGATGTTGTCGAAGGCACGTTGGCATTCTTCATCCCATACGAACGAGACGCCTTTCTTCATGAGATGGGTGAATGGTCGACATCGCCCGGAGAGGTTAGAAATGAACCTTCTGATGTAAGCCAGCCTTCATTGAAGGCCTCTGAGTTCACAGAGATTTCTCGGAGGACCCATCTCCATAATTGCCTTTGTCTTCTCTGGGTCTACATGAATTCCCTGGGCAGTAATAATAAAACCCAGGAATTTTTTGCTGGATACGCCCAAGAAGGACTTTGTGGGATTCATCTTCAGGTTGTGTGCTCGTATCAGGTCGAACACTATCCTCAGATCATGCAGGTGGTCTCCCTTATAGCGACTCTTGACGGCGATATCGTCAACAAAGCACTCCACAGTCTTGCGCAAGTGGTCTCTGAAGATGATACTCATGGCTCTTTGATATGTGGCGCCAGTATTCTTTAAACCGAAAGGCATAACTGTGTAGCAGTATGTGCCAATCAATGTTCGGAATGATGTATGCTTCTCGTCGTCAGGAGACATCTTGATTTGGTTGTACCCCGAGAAACCATCCATGAATGACATGCGTTCGAAGCCGCATGTGTTATCGATCATGATGTCTATGATAGGGAGGGAGAATTCATCTTTGGGACATGCCTCGTTCAGATTGCGGAAGTCGATGCAGATTCGAATCTTTCCATTCTTCTTGAGGACCGATACTATGTTGGCGACCTAGTCTGGATGTTGTTCTTTACGAATGAAGCCGTTGGCTATCAGTTTGTTGAATTTGACTTCGATCGCATCCATGATGCCCGGACGGAACCATCGCTGCTGTTGCTTGACCGACTTTGCATTTGGCCAAATGTTGAGCTTGTGCAGGACAACCTCGGGGTTTAGTCCTGGCATGTCTTCGTAGCTCCAGGCGAACACATCAATATATTTTTTGACAAGTTCCAGCAGCGATTCTCGCTCTTCGTCTGTTAGGCTTTTACTGACGAAGATTGGTTTTGGAGAAGATTCGCTGCCAAGGTCGACCTGTAAAACCTCATCTTTAGTAGGAGGTTCTCTCTGTTCGAACCGCTTTTCCTATTGTGCATCCAGCTGTTGGGCCCACGGCTCTAATTCGAGGATTTCAGAAATGTCTTCATCTTCTTCGTAAGCGTCGGCAAATGCCATATTGACTGACATGACTTGTCTGAATACGTCTCCGATGCTGGTATCCGAATCAGAAGTTGGTGACCCGGTTGAATGTGAATGCCAGTCGCATTCCTCATCTGAACTTTTAGGGGTCGTTGTGGGCGTAACATACACTAGTCCATATCGGGTCTTGCTGTAGTAGTCCCGTGGTTTGCCAACTGGGACTGGCAGCTTCAAAGGTAATCGTCGACCGGTGCCGTAGTTCAAGCCTGGCATAGTCTCCAGATCATATCCCTATTTTTGTATGAGGTATTTGGATTGGGGACTATAAAGATACAGAGGTAATCTCCCGGCATCTGATTCGGGATCGACCTTCTCTATGGTGAAGGGCTGTGGATCGTCCTTTCGGTCGAAGATGATTAGATGGTCCCCTCCTTCGATTATGTGGTAAGCATCTTCCACTGGAGTAAGCTGTTTTGCGGTGTAAACATTTGTTACCTGTGTGTGTAGGTGAGTGCCTATACCGTGTTCCATAGCATACATTATACAAAGCTTATTAAGCTCGAGGTAGTTCAAAGATAGCCCTTTATTGATGAAGTAAGGTATCTTTTCTAGCGGGATTACATCATCTGCGAAGGGAACATCAGTGTGGGCAGCCACATACTTGGCCAATTCCTATTTTTCCTCGGTCACCCCCTGTATAAATGAAGACTGAGAGGATGACCTGGGCAGCTTGATCATCAGGGGTTCTGTCGGTAGTACCGAGCGTGGAGTTGTTGGCAAGCTAGCGACCCCTAGTCTGATACTCGATGCTGGGCGGGGAGTTATTGGTAAGCTAAAAGTCCCAGACTTTACATCGGGGTGACGATTCTTCTTTGGAAGACGTATCGTTATTGGCCTGTCAGAGGGATTGAGCTTCTTTGCTTGTGGCTGGCTGACTTTCGGTAGCCTGATTGTCAATGGCTCTATTGTGGGTCTCGGTGCTTGGCCGAACCCTGGCAACCGGATTATCATTTGCCCCTCTTGTGCCGAGAGGCTGATCGCATCCTTACGCAGAGCGGCCGTAAGGGGTGCAAATTTGCCAGGTTTGCGAGCTTGAAGGTGGATTGTCAGAGGTTCTTTTGATCCTGAGGCCGTCTCAGTTCGAGCCTGTACATCTTCATCCAGGTGCCTCTTCGACTTTTCGTATAGGCAGAAATCCGAGTAGTAGGATTCGACTCCTTTGAAGGGATCGATGTCGGCAAATTTTGTCCTCACAAAGCCGTATTTGTCGACATACTTGAAGCACTGGTGCAGCGTAGAAGGCACGATCATATAATCATGTATCCAAGGGCGCCCCAAGAGGATGTTGTAAGAAGTGTCCGCATCTATGACGTAACAGGTCACTTCTGACTGGAGATCGCCAATTTGGCACTTCAAACGAATCTTCCCAATTGGGTAGCTCCTACCCGAAATAAAACCGCTGATGGCGGTGCTTGTTGGCGTCAGGCGATGCATCGGAATGCGAAGATGATGTAGCAGACCCTTCAAGATGATGCTTATGGAAGAACCAGGATCAATGTGCATCCGGTCCACCTTTACGTCCTCGATGTATCCGGTGTAGTATAATGGACGATCGTGCAGATTGGTTTTGATGAGCATATCCTGTGGAGTGAAGACAATATTGGGCATTGCTCCTGTGCAAGCGCTGTCTTGGAGATTTGTATGCGGGCTCTCTCCTGTGAGGTTGACCTGAGCCAGATACGCGTCGGCATTTTGGAGTGCATCGCTCAAAGCTGCGCGAACATCCTTTAAGAGCCTCAGGAGCTCGTATAATGATAATTTGGCCAGTGTATTGGCCAACTGTGCCAAGATGTCGAAGTTGTAGGGCCTCTCCAACCCCTGAGGTATCTTTTTTCGGAGGGATTTGTCAAAGCGAGTCTCCGTCGGCCTAGGCTTGTCGGTCGTCGGAGGCTGAGAAGGTCCTGGGGCGTCAGCAGTAGCTGGCTGATAATCTTCAGTTGAGTTCTCAGTCACGGGTTAGGCTTGTGCCCCAGATCGGGTAACGACAGCCGTGGCTTCTTCGATATCTGCCGAGATTGTTCGGCAGGATCTGACTTTTCCACTCTTCTTCTTGCGAATGGAAGGTGGTGTGGACTGTGTTACCTTAAGTACTAGGTCCGAATGGACCCACATAACCTCCTCTTGTGATGTGGTGAGGGGCACTAGACCAACAACCTGATCCCGAGGAGTTGGAAGATTAGCAATCTCCATTATCGCCAGAGGGATGGGTATCACACCGTCTTGAGTTTCTGTTGGAGGAAAGCTGCCAAATTGTACAGAAACCATGTTGGCTGCCACGGTTACCTCCTCAAAATCGGTGGCCAGAGCGTTCGAATCGATGAGATGTTGGATGTATCGCTTCAATTGGTAGCAGTCGTGTGTAGCATGGTGGACGAAGCGGTGGTAATGGTAGTACTTTGGGCTCTCCATATCTGCAGGCCGAGGTTCTCGTCTTGGTGGAGGGAGCTGAATTCTGCTTCCTTGTATGAGCATGTCTAAGATGGGCTTGACGTGACCGGCTTCGAAGGAGTAAGTAATTTGCGGCCATTGTTTGTCTGTCGGTTTTGACTCAGGTTTCTGGGCTGTGTCGGCCACCATAGCCTGCTTACCCCTGTTGTCCCGATTGTTGGAGGGGCTACCCCCATTGTCGTTGTTGGTATTAGGATACTTGCCCTTGTTCTCTCCGTCCGAGATGTGCAAACCCAGTTGGCGAGCCTTCTTCAACCGTTCTTTGGCGCTAGTGGCACTGATGATAAACGTCTTCCAGTCTTTAAATTGGCTTTTGCCCATCCAGAGACTGATTGTTGGGAGCACTCTCTTTTGGCAAATTTTAATCAAGGAGGAATCCGGGTTACCAGATGGCAGCTTCATTGCGGTTTGGCGAAACCGCTCAATATAGTTCCTTGTCAGCTCATTCTCCCCTTGGACGACGTCCATGAGGGTGGACATTGTGATATCCTGTCCTACTTCGTAGAATCTCTCTAAGAACATGCGCTTGAAGCTGGCAAAGGAGTGGATGCAGTTGTCTGGCAGGTTGCGATACCAGTCAAAGGCGACTCCTTCCAATGCTCCGATGAATAATCATGTGTGGATGGCATCGTCATAGGGCAGATGGTCGGCGGTGACCTCGAAGTAAGTAATGTATCGACTTGCAGAGGTCTTGCCATCATAAGGATTGATATTGAACGGCTTATATCTTGGTGGGAAGGGGACATCCCTCCATGCAGCAGGATATGGTTGCCGTATTCTGAGGTCTTGAAAGGTTTCTCGAGCGTGTAACATGGCTCGGAGCTCCTGGACCTCTTTTCTTGCTTCCCTGGCCTCATCCACAACGGTGGGAGCCGTTATTTCAGGAGGATTGTTGCCCGGGTTTGGTGTCGCTGAGTTTGAGTCCGCATTGACCGTGGAACCCGCGCTTGTTTGGCCAGGCGTCCCTCCTTACAGAGTTGGAAGAGCCGCTTTGATTTCGTCTACAGACTTGACCAAGGCATGCAGTATGGCCTCCAGAGTGTCAATGCATTGGCGATCACTGGAACCACCTTGGTTGATGTCCGTCATGAACACCGTCTTTACATGAGGGGAGATGGAAGGAACGGTGGAGGACGTGCTCTCTGAGTCATACCCCTGTACCGAGAAGTCATCGGGATATGTGGGAATGTTCTCCTCTGGTTCGGACTCAGAAGGAACAGTATCCCCAACTTCAGAGCTTGCTTCATCTCGAGAGTCGTGGACGTCCTCGGAGACGTCGTCATCTACTGTATCTGACAGGAGAGTTGTTTCCTCGGGCTCGTCTCCTTGGAACATCAAATTATCGTGGATGTTCTGAGGAGTGCTACCCCTTATTTCAGTGACCCCCAGCGGTGCGGATGATGAATCTACTGCTGTAGTAGATTTCGTCTTCGAACGGGTACCTTAGAATACTCCGGTGGTGGACAACCGTTTAGATGCCAATTTTTTAGTCGCAGTGGTTGAAATCTTCGGGCTGGAAACGTTTATCTTCTTTCCTCTCCCATCAGCGGGGATTTTCTGAGTGGAGATGCAAGAGACGACGGGAGACGCTTCGTCCTCTGAGCTTGGTCGTTGCAGCCTTTGTAAAACAGATTGCCGGTCTTCTCTTGCGGTCGCGTTGTTGCAATAGTAGTTGACAATGATTTGGTTACAATGATGTCCGTAGGAGGACTCTTTGCATAAAGGGGCCTCTTCTCTTTCCTTGCGTTTGTGGAGGATAACCTCACGCAAGTCAGACGGGTTTGGAATGACCATGTTTGCTCCCTGGGTTTTGGAAGACTTTTGGGAACCACTCTGTCCGTTTGTCGTCGGAGGCTGGACTAGAGTGGTACTGTACAACTTTCCATCAGAGGCCCGCATAACCGTATGTGGAGCGCTCGGATGGTCAGAGGTTGGGACAGCCGACTGAGCTCGCCGAGCTCGTGCTGTCCTTGACTTTTTCACTTGAGCACCCGAAGGCGTATAGCAGAAAGAGTCAGAGTGATGCTGTAGAGAGTCAGACATATTCTCTTGGGCACATGAGAGATCAGGACCATAGGAGAGGCGATCGAAGACTGAGCCTGAGCTGCGTGGAGCAGGCAGTATACGGTTGGAGTCAATAGTCTTCATGCGGCTGACAGTTGTGGCCGTATAGGCTTTCTTCGTGCGGCTGGAAATCTCGGCCGCATGAGTTTTCTTTATGCGGCTGGAAGTTCTGGCCGCATAGACATTCTTCATGTGGCTGGCAATTTTAGTCGCATGAGCATCATGCATGCGGCTGGCAGTCTTGGCCGCATGACTGTTCGGCTTCTTCTTAGAGCACACAGAATCACCCTTTGTCCCTGCAAGTCAAGTATCGTAGTGCTTTCCTCTGTCGAACTTGGGGACAACAGAGTCTTCTGTGGCTTGACGTGGGGCCGCATGAGAGTCGCCTTCGTCGTCTTGGGTAGCAGAGATTACTCCGTCTAGGGCCTGGAGGGGAGCAAATAATTTTGGCCTCCACTCCCTGCGAGCCTTCTTTGTGCGGGTTTGCTTCTGGACCAGTCCAGCGCTCCCGTCGGAGAGCATTTCTTCAAACGCCTGTTGGTCGAAGCGGACGACCATCTTCTGTTGCGTGGTGCCAGGTTTGGCTGCATCCGATTGCGTCACCAACTCCTCAGCCGTAGAGAAGTTTGTCCCCAGCAGAGTCGCCATCGTGTTTGCCATGAAATATAAGAGAACAGAACAATTATCGGAGGACTGGACTTTTACTTCACAATACAAACTCGCTTGTACAAAGAAAGCCTAGAGACGAAAACCTAGGTACAGCAATCTAAGTATAATTGTTTATTTTAGATTCTGGAGGGTGACGATAGAGGCTCGGAAAAGCGACGGCAGCTCTGTCTTACTCCTTGGACGATCGGGTGCAGCCTTGGCTTTGTAGAAGAGCTGCTTGGCGTTGATGAAGAAATGCTCTCCTTTTTTATCTCTGTATATTCTCTCTCTGGCTCTCTGGATTCGAGGGGGATGTGCTCTCTGTCTTCTCTTTGCTGTCTGTGCTCTCTCCTCCTTTTTCTCTCCCCCATTTGCAAGGGAATGGCACCCTGCTATTTATAAGAGTGGGAGGCATCATTAGGGTTTGCAATGATTGCCCATTCTCAAAAGTCGGCGGCTAAGGATCAATGAATCTGGGCCGCTCATCTTGAATATAATAGATTTGAGCAATTAATGTGATTGCATCAAATCTCTGTGGGTAATTAATGATGATTGACATAAATCCTCATGATTTGTTATGTCAATCTCGGATTTCCTGCCACGTGTTCAATTTGCTTGATTGTAAATGATCTGACTTGATCCCAATACTTTGTTGGGATTTGTTGATGAATCTTGATCAATTTGATGCCACGTGTCCCACTATCACGCCACGTGTCTTAACCACAAGCCACTTAGGAAATCTGAACCGCATGAAGATTGTCCCCCATTGAGCCGCATAAGGCTGACCACGTGTCAAGGCTATTTGGGAGTGGCCCCTGAACATTTGAACCGCATGGTGATGATCTGAGTCGCATGAGCGTAGGCGACCGCATGAGGGGTGGCTTCTCAGTGAGCCGCATGAAGATAGTCCTAGTGAGCCGTATGGGGTAGCCTCTGCCTGAGCAGCATGGGGTAGTTCTCGTGAGCCGCATGGGATAGCCTCTGCCTGAGCCGCATGAGATAGCTTCGGCCTGAGCCGCATGGGGTGGCCTCTGTCTGAGCCGCATACGATTGTCCACGTGTCAAGGCCGCATGAAAGTTTTTGGGTTTCGAGGGATTGTGTCAGAGATTTCCTTCGTTTCCCTAGGAGTCTGCCATTATGACGGAGTCATTATTGCATCTTTGTGTCAGAGCTGTCGTTTGTCAGAGCTGTCAGCTGTCAAGGCATTTAATGCAGTAAAAGACAAAGGAGAAGAGTTGTTTGGAGGACACGTAGTTCCTCTCTGGGCCGCATGGAGCTATTCGAGCCGCATAGACGCTAGAGCCGCATGGATCCCCGAGCCGCATGTGCTCTCTGAGCCGCATGGGGATCCTTAGCCGCATGGATCTTTCTTTATTCTTTTCCATGCTTCTACATCTATGGCCTAAATTCCATCTCATATCCACAGGCAATAATAATAAAATACTGAGCAAGAGAGAGAATCATAGGGAAAGCAGGAAATACTCATATGATAATCAGAAAATCTACAATATAGGATAATAATGTAGACGAATATACCTTCCCACAGTTCCTAGCATGGTCGAAAACTGAAGCACATCCTACAAGTCGAGTCTGGAAGATCCACAGGGTCGGTCACTGGCAATCTGGGAACAATCCAGGGTTGGTCAGGCCAACCGTAGCAAGTACCAGAAAGGAAGGCTCAAGGACGGGCGAAGAAAAGTCAGCAGGATAAAATATAGAGCAGAACATATATAAATAGTAAATGAGGGTAAGAATCGTGCGGTATCAACACACGATAACAATCCACAACTAATGTAGCTAAATAACCACCAAACATCACAATCTCCCTAATATCCAATAATACCTGCATCACCAACTTGAACCCGATACTAGTCGACTATGCAAGCAACAAGCCAAACATTTTAGGAGAATAAGCGGCCACTCAAATGTCTACAGCAATCTAGGTGGAGGTTGGATTACCCCAACAATGCAATGTAGGAATCCTCAGATCGTGTCGTTCCAGCAGGGCTAGCGGGGCCAAGTATAACAAGACAAGATAAGCATCGATCGCTCGTAAGGCCACCGTGCGAGCTAGAGTAGTACATAGTACATAAGTAGTAGCCGAATCTAGCCGTCCACTAGTGCGAACGGTAACAACATTCATGGCGGCCAGCCTGCAAGTCATGACTAATGTCTGGGACAAGGCTAGTAATGCACGATCTCGGGATTCCGTTCCCTCCCAATGCTTCTACCAGTTTAAGTTACCTAGATTAACCATACATTTATCCGGAATCACATGCTGTGGTCACACGATCATCCTCCTAGATGTCGTACCTCAGTACGAGAACGCTAAGTAAAAATCAACCTCGGCACCTATAATCCCAGTTGTGATCCATCCTTAGTGTTATGCAACAAGCAAGCAAGCAATCCTGACCACGCTAAGACTAAAGGCCAACTATTAAGGTACCCGTGTAGGTAATCATAAAATATAGCTAGAATATCAGGATGGCAACGCAATGCCATATAATCATGGAAGTAGCACCTCAAAGTGCCAGTAGACAAGGGGCACCACAGTGCAAAGTCAGGGCCAATACCTCAAGGGTAAGCTGGACTTATAGCACAGATACAAGTAGTCATGTCAGGGACAAGGACAAATCTGTCAGTCACAAGAAGTCATCCGCCCACATCATGGCATGGATATCAGGTCAAGTACATGATCAGAATCTCTACTATAATATCCCATCAAGTATACAAGGGAGCCTACAGCTCTAATCATCAAGTTGGTCTATCCACCGGATCAATCTATCAAGAGTCTTCCATCCACGATGGAGTGAATATCACATCAAGAAAGACAATCACCAAATACCAAGCTCATCACTATAAACAATGTTAGGCCCTCTGGCTCATAAGAATCCCCTAAATTAATGATCACAAGCTATCAGCAAACAAGTCTAACTACTACCAAGATATAGCAAACAAACCAGGTTTTGGGCGCTTGGGAAGTCGAATAAAACTCATATAATAATACCCTCGATATTCTCCTCGTTTTGCAAAATATTTGTGATCATCAAAATCCAAGAATCCACAGCCATATCCGATCAGATTAGAACATCCTCAAAAGGAATGGCAACACTATCTAAGAGTCCACGTGAATCTATCAATAAATATCTCAAGATCATACTCTCCCTAGTACTCAATCCTTAGATATATCCAAAATCATAAATCCCGACACATAGGACAATGATCAGTCCTAGCTGGCTAGACTAGGATAACTCCTAGAATGAATGGTTAGGGAACAAGAGTATATTAATTAAATGTCGCCAAAAAAGTGGCAAGGATTGCATGAACCGCTCTGGAGCAGATCCATAACCCTTAAACAAAACAAGGACCAGGTTGCAGACCGTCTCCCGGGTAGAACCGCGCTCCTTACGCTATCCGACGGACAAGACAGGTCAAGAACTAGGCGACTAATCTAGTCAAGGGTCTACCTAGAAAGTACATAAATCAGACCACTATTTCCAAAACAAGTAAGCAGAGTCTAGATTAGCAAACCAAAAGAATGGTTCTGCCTAATCCTTCGAACCAAATTCCTGACCGAAAATTCTGAAAAAAATCGACAGAGTCTCCTTTGTATTCTGGGCGGGAGCTCCCAGCGAATTGGGGCTAAAATCCACTCGGTGTAACCCGCCGGAGAATTGCAGGCTGAGAACACTAAGTCTCAGCTTCCAGCAGCATTACCACGCGTACTGGAAACAAAACCATAACCGAGAACACTAAGTCTCGGCCTCAAGCAGCACTATGATGCGTACTGGGCGCCAAGCCAACACATGCAACCAGAATAACCATGCAGGGCGCACCAAGACCCACAGTCATATCCAAGCCACAAGCAAGGACATAAAAATGGTTAGCCAAGCCGTTACCCGACCACGAGTCGGATACAGGGCATATGGGGACAATCTATACTCGTGAGTCGTGCTCGTGTCATCGGAGGTGTGGATGACCCGTCCGAGTTGTCCGATACGGTCATAAACCGGTATCGAACCAAGCTATCATAGGTTATCATCATGGCAGTTCTACTGCAAAGCTACACTAATCATGGTTATACATTTACGATTACAATTAATTAAATACAATAAATCTAGGAGAGGGCAAGAGTCATCGATGAGCAAGGGATACTTGCCTAGAGGGCTCGGCTAGGTGAGCAAGTCTTCGACGATTGGGATCCAGGGTAGCACGTCCATCGAGATCCTCAGAACACACAATAAATAATAATTAGAATTAAATAATAAAATAATGACAAAAATCACGAAGAATGGCACGAGGCTATTGTCACGCTCCGTTTCCGTAGGAGCGATCGTCCTCGCTAAGGCGTGATGTCGCACGAGCCTAGATTGCGCTCGTGCAAGGCAGGTTCCATAACGGCCGATTACAGCGGCGGCGACGGGGTCGTCGCACAGAAGTCCCAAGCAGATATATTGAATACGCAGCAGAAATTTAAAACAAGAACACATAAACACAAGTCATTCAAAAGAAACTCTTTTTATTGATATTGAATACAAGATTACATTTGTGGGCGCAAGGCCAAATTACAAGTCTCTCGTGCTCACTTTTCTCTCATTTACAAGTCACTCTGCTCTCTCTCATCTCTCGATACAATTTCTTGAGCCAGCAGAAGCTTCGGAAGGCGATGTCCATACATTATGTCCTGTATAAGTCTTCAATCCGTACGGCCGTATGCTTCGAATCGCCAAAGAACTCCGTGTCTCGACGCATCCAAGCGAGCTCCAGGCCACGAGCTTCTACCTGTGCCTGTACATGAACACTGTGTGGGTGTCAGTACTCAACTGTACTGGGGGAGTGAGCTCCTCGCCCATCCATACATAACCGACACGTTTCATTTACTTTGTGCAGCTTAAACCCTTTCAATTGTCTTTCTAGTCGTGTCTTAGGATGTATTTTAAACAAGACGTCTCGGCCTATACTTAGCGATGCAACGACAAGGTCGTGCAATGACGGGGTCGTGCTATCATGCCAACGTGTGTTTCGATCGAGACAGTGCCACATTACTCAAGTACTTGACCGAACTTCAACTCGGGATGGCAGGGTCGTATGATTCTCTATTCACGACTTAGACATATTCAAGACGGTGCTACGCCGAGGAGCAACTTATGTGGACTCGGCCGTGCCAAGACTTTCACTTAAACTCAAGTTCACTAGGCCAATTCTCGTGCTAGCGACGTCAAGGGGGACGACTCGTGTAGGTCGTGCCTCTAGACTTTGCTTAGACTTGTCCGTGCTTCAAGGTTGAGGCCGCACCTCGCAACATATCAAGACTTATCATGCTACCGTCTTACGGCCTTCCGGATCGACTCATTTGCTAACTTAGACAAGACTTGTGAAACATAGTATTGATTCCATGAATATCCTGATGCCATCTATCATGCCAAGAACGGTGCCTATGCTGTATCCCAGTCTTAGGCCCAGACCTTGTGTTACCGACTAGACCTGCATTCAAGCTCTAGACCCAAATCCAAAGGCATGCACGCGGTGTGCCGCTATCTGCCGACACATCTACATGAGTGGTCACTAGCAATGTCAAGCTATCTTGGACTGGCTCGTGGGATATCGGTCTCGTCCCTACACGGGTAGCTAGCCCGGAGGCGCCGAAGTCTCCCATGCGGTTACCCAACATCCTACTTTGAGCCACACTCGCTTCCCCCGAGCCGAATGATCCCGGTGCCCCGGTTATCATTCGAGAAGACTACACCTTGTCGACAAGTTGTCCAATGACCCTGCAAGTCTCAACTCGATCTAACCAGTCCTTACTTCACATGACCATGCATTCCTTCTTTCTATCGAGACTTAACGAGACTCCCAAGCTGCGGGACCGATCTCGTGTGCGGGACATATCAAGACTTAGCGAGACTCCCAAGCCGCGGGACCGATCTCGTGTGCGGGACATATCAAGACTTAGCGAGACTCCCAAGTCATGGGACCAATCTCGTGTGCAGGACATATCAAGAGTTAGCGAGACTTCCAAGTAGCAGGACCGATCTCGGCGACAACCGGTCGCGTGGACTTCTTTTGTTCGTGGAAAGCTTTTCACTAAACCGACCGTAACTCGTGCCTTAGACAGGCCTTGTTCTATAGGCGACGCTAACGCTCAAGTCATATACTTATACGACGAGCCTTGTTCTCAAGGGACTACGCGACTTGACAACCGAAGATAGAGCGGAATAGTGCTAGAAATGGCTTCGATAGCCCAGTACAACACTTGTCTAACTTATTCGGGCAGCGACTCGATGGGCAAAGGCTACGCCGAGATTCGCATCGAAGGAACGTGCTATGCATGGGGTCGACTTGACCAACCAAGTTCGTGCCTAGACTTAAGCCAACAAACCGTGCAAGACGACTTTAACCCACGGGACATGCGAAGGCTATGCCAAGCCTTGCGGGACATACGAAGGCTGTACCAAGCCTTGCGGGACATGCGAAGGCTATGCCAAGCCTTGCACGACGGGACCGTGCATGCTTTATCAAGCATTCAAGCAGGCGACGCCTATGACTTAGGCTATTTCAAGTGTCAGGACAACTTAGCAACTTAAGCCAACTTCCTTCTCCTAAGCCATGGGATCGAAGGATCGTGTGTCATTTGAAAGCACGCTGAGCCGACTTCTATGTAGACCGTGGGACCATTTTTCATGTTCTAGGACATTCCGACCCGACGGGATTATTCCCTTAGCTATGTTGGTGCATAGCTTTTATATTAGCCTACTTGTACAAGTTGAAAACACGATTTATTATGTGAAGGCTAAGATGAGGAGAGTTCACCGAAACTACCCCACCTGTACGAGGAGACGCCTCGACCGAGCGGGCCTTCAAGTAGCCGTTGCAAGGCTAAGTTCTAACGCCGTTAGCGATTCGATTCCTCCGATTGACTTTGGGGGACGGGGCACTACAACATACACCACTCAGAATAAGTTTCGTCCTCGAGACTTTCCTGAAGGCAAGCCATCCTACCATTTCTATGGCCACGACTTATTCGTACACATTCCGCCTATGTGTTCCCTCAATTCTGAGCCACCCACGTACTAGTATCAATCCTTTCCTTAACACAATGTCAAGATCTCGACACTCTCCTATTTTTCAAGTCTTGCTTGAACACATCGTATCACTTGGCTGGATCATGCACGCATTCCAAGCGTCCCCAAAATACATGTATTCAGCCAAGCCGCATGATAGAGAATTTGTCATTCTCACTCGAGTCGTATCGTACACATACTCAGGCGTCCCTGAATTATATACATGTCAGCCGAGTCTCGTGAGCAGGGTTTCCTATATTCGTTATTCACGCTATCCATCCATGCCAATCCCCAAGATCAATCTTTTGATTGCAACTCTTGAAATAGGGCGTCTCGTCTATCCGCTAGGCCATTTCTTTCAAGGCTAAGTCAATGTCAGGATTGGAATCATAGTTCCCCAACAATAATGCCAACACTGACCCCAATCCTAGGGTCAAACCAAAGTTGGTAGTACGGGATTTTCTACCCAAGCTTGCGTCACTCAGATTTCTAAACATCGAGCACGATCACCTATTTCGCATCAAGACATTCGTTGCGCAGCGCAACAAATTCGAATCCATTCAAATCACCAATTCTAACCAATTCATGTATTCGATCACGAGGTCATCTAGCTCGACAATACATTGTGCCCCAATCTCACGCGAGTCTGATTACCCACGGTGGTTCATGAATCACCATGCAACGCTCCCGCAGAATAATCATTCTCATCGGAGCGTAACTCTTGTTTGAGTTTTAGACTAACTCATTCTTGATACGCGGATTGGACCTACTCAATCCTCAAATTCAACCGTCAAACACGCTGATTCATTCTTGAGTCATCTTCGTGTTAAACCACAAGTCGAAGCATACAAATTGCCATGCCATGCAAGTGCCGATAACCCCTGCTGTATGAATCAACATACCAGCGCTCATGCAGAGTGATCGCTCTAATCGGTACGACGCAAGTGCGAGGCTGGAGTTGCGCTCGCATAAGACAAGAATGTCGAAGTTATGGTTATCGACGAAGCAAATCCAAACGTTTTCTTTTTCATCCAAGCCAAGATCTCAGTTCGATAGTCCTTTTGTCATTCGTTCAACTAGAAAAATCCTCGAGCCAAGTTTATCTTTTCCTCGACACGTTTCAATATCCTGAGTATAGCCTCCATCGGAACAATTACAATTGCACGATTATCATTTGTCGAATCAGAGTACCCCCGAGTTATCGCATAACGATCTTTGATACGCCTCAATATCATCGACGATATGCGTAACCTGACGATCTTCCTTTGCAACCAATTTCGAGTCGTGCGACTGATGTTATTGTCCGAGTTGGACATTCCACAATTTCTTCGATATTCAAGATCAAGTTCGATCGCTATTCCTCAAGCTCGTTTCAAGATCGTTGTCCAAAACTCAATTCACATTTTGTATCAATCCAGAATCTCGTACGTGCGATCCTCTAGGTTTCTTCGATTGAGACCATTCATTTTCATTCATCGTTCTGAATCATTTTCTAACACGCGTTGCCCACTCATAAGTTGTCCGAATGACATTTCGTGCGGGACACACAAAGTCACGATCAACTAAGCATGATGCGTCCTAAGGCTTTGTGCGATCGCATCGCCTCGTCGACATACTCGTAATCCTCAATATTTGCTCGAATGATTTCCAAAAAAATCCATACACCACTCAGATTCGAGCCATACGATTTAGTCTGCAATCATTTTCGCATCATTTGCTAAGACGTCTTTTAGATTCGTTCGATGAATCTCTAGCGTAATCGCTCAAGTCATACCGACGCACTAAGTCGTTCGCACTATTTCCTCAAAATCCAAGTCAATCTTTTGCGTACGCCTAATTGTTAGTTCGATAGCGTTCCTATCGATACACACTCTAAGTGTATCTCCATTCCCGACCGAGCAATACTTGTTATCGCTCGCGATTCGTTTGCACCAAGGGTCGAGGTGCGCGACGCAAAACACAACTTAGCCAAAAGGCCGTGTGCATAGTCATCCCGTGCGGACTATATTCCGAGTTTGAACGTACATTTGCTAGGTTGACGCAAGACTAGTCGGGCACGCACGCGACTTGCTAACTTAGCATGTGTTCTCTATCGAGACAAGTTTGACACCGTTCGACACAAAGGCCTACTGATGCATTCGAGTGAACGCTTGAACGAGCTTTTGAAAATATTTAGACTTATTGTATGGACATGCCGAGGGACAATCGAGAGAGAGCGCACACTTCTTTAACAATGACGAGCTTTCAAAACTGAGAAATTCGACGTGAAGTCCAAGGACGTAAAGCCGTGCTCTGATACCATTAGGTCACTCCCCGCTTCTGTAGGAGCGATCGTCCTCGCTAAGGCGTGATGCCGCACGAGCCTAGATTGCGCTCGTGCAAGGCAGGTTCCATAATGGCCGATTACAGCGACGGCGACGGGGTCGTCGCACAGAAGTCCCAAGCAGATACATTGAATACGTAGCGGAAATTTGAAACAAGAACACATGAACACAAGTCATTCAAAAAAACTCTTTTTATTGATATTGAATACAAGATTACATTTGTGGGCACAAGGCCAAATTACAAGTCTCTCGTGCTTACTTTTCTCTCATTTACAAGTCACTCTACTCTCTCTCATCTCTCGATACAATTGCTTGAGCCAGCGGAAGCTTCGGAAGGCGATGTCCATATATTATGTCCTGTATAAGTCTTCAATCCACGTGGCCGCACACTTCGAATCGCCAATGAACTCCGTGCCTCGACGCATCCAAGTGAGCTCCACGCCACGAGCTTCTTTCTGTGCCTGTACATGAATACTGTGTGGGTATCAGTACTCAACTGAACTGGTGGAGTGAGCTCCTCGCCCACCCATACATAACTGATACGTTTTATTTACTTTGTGCAGCTTAAACCCTTTCAATTATCTTTCTAGTCTTGTCTTAGGATACATTTTAAACAAGACGTCTCGGCCTATACTTAGCGATGCAACGACAAGGTCGTGCAACGACGGGATCGTGCTATCATGCTAACGTGTGTTTCGATCGAGACAATACCTCATTACTCAAGTACTTGACCGAACTTCAACTCGGGACGGCAGGGTCGTGCGATTCTCCATTCACGACTTAGACATATTCAAGACGGTGCTACGTCGAGGAGCAACTTATGTGGACTCGGTCGTGCCAAGACTTTCACTTAAACTCAAGTTCACTAGGCCAATTCTCGTGCTAGCGACGTCAAGGGGGAATGACTCGTGCAGGTCGTGCCTCTAGACTTTGCTTAGACTTGTCCGTTGTTCAAGATTGAGGCCGCGTCTCTCAACATATCAAGACTTATCATGCTACCATCTTGCGGCCTTCCGGATCGACTCATTTGCTAACTTAGACAAGACTTAAGAAACATAGTATTGATTCCATGAATATCCCGATGCCATCTATCGTGCCAAGAACGGTGCCTATGCTGTAGCCCAGTCTTAGGCCCAGACCATGTGTTACCGACTAGACCTGCATTCAAGCTCTAGACCGAAATCCAAAGGCATGCACGCGGTGTGCCGCTATCTGTCGACACATCTACAAGAGTGGTCACTAGCAATGTCAAGTTATCTTGGACTGGCTCTTGGGATATCGGTCTCGTCCCTACACGGGTAGCTAGCCCGGAGGTGTCGAAGTCTCCCATGCGGTTATCCAGCATTCTACTTTGAGCCATACTCGCTTCCTCCGGGCCGAATGATCCCGGTGCCCCGGCTATCATTCGAGAAGACTACACCTTGTCGACAAGTTATCCAATGACCATGCAAGTCTCAACTCGATCTAACCAGTCCTTACTTCACATGACCATGCATTCCTTCTTTCTATCGAGACTTAACGAGACTCCTAAGCCGCGGGACCGATCTCGTGTGTGGGACATATCAAGACTTAGCGCGACTCCAAAGCCGCGGGACCGATCTCGTGTGCGGGACATACCAAGACTTAGCGAGACTCCCAAGTCGCGGGACCGATCTCGTGTGCAGGACATATCAAGAGTTAGCGAGACTCTCAAGTAGCGGGACCGATCTCGGCGACAACCAGTCACGTGGACTTCTTTTGTTCATGGCAAGCTTTTCACTAAATCGACCGTAACTCGTGCCTTAGACAGGCCTGGTTCTATAGGCGACGCTAACGCTCAAGTCATATACTTATACGACGAGCCTTGTTCTCAAGGGACTACGCGACTTGACAACCGCAGATAGAGCGGGACAGTGCTAGAAATGGCTTCGATAGCCCAGTACAACACTTGTCTAACTTATTCGGGCAGCGACTCGACGAGCAAAGGCTACGCCGAGCTTCGCATCGAGGGAACGTGCTATGCACGGGGCCGACTTGAACAACCAAGTTCGTGCCTAGACTTTAGCCAACAAATTGTATAAGACGACTTTAACCCACGGGACATGCGAAGGCTATGCCAAGCCTTGCGAGACGTGCGAAGGCTGTGCCAAGCCTTGCGGGACATACGAAGGCTATGCCAAGCCTTGAACGACGGGACCGTGCAAGCTTTATCAAGCATTCAAGCAGGCGACGCCTATGACTTAGGCTATTTCAAGTGTCGGGACAACTTAGCAACTTAAGCCAACTTCCTTCTTCCAAGCCATGGGATCGAAGGATCGTGTGTCATTTGAAAGCACGCTGAGCCGACTTCTATGCAGACCGTGGGACCATTTTCCATGTTCTAGGACATTCCGACTCGACGGGATTATTCCCTTAGCTATGTTGGTGCGTAGCTTTTATATTAGCCTACTTGTGCAAGTTTAAAACACGATTTATTATGTGAAGGCTAAGATGAGTATAGTTCACCGAAACTACCCCACCTGTGCGAGGAGTCGCCTCGACCTAGCGGGCCTTCAAGTAGCCGTTGCAAGGCTACGTTCCAACGCCGTTAGCGTTTCGATTCCTCCGATTGACTTTACGGGACGGGGCACTATAGCTATACCGTACGGGTCCCATAAGTAGTACAGGGATCTGGCACGAAACCGAGGCACGCGGATCGAAATAGACATGCAAACCGAGACATACACGTATATCAAGACAGCACGAGAATTGAAATGACTCGAAGATCGAGATGAACAGGAGACAACGTGCACGTAGATCGAGACGTATACGTAGATCGAGGAAATCATAAATATCAAAATAGTGCACGAATCATATGACATGTAAATCGAGATGTGCACGCAAATCGAGACGACACAAAGACCAATACGGCACACAAATTGGAGAGAGCATGCAAATCAACATATGCACGCAAATCGAGGCAGTACAAAGTCCAAGGGGCATACAAATTGAGGCGGTACGCAAATCAGCACGTGCACACAAATCGAAGTGATACGAAAACCAAGATAGCACAAAGGCCGAAATACGGGAATCGAGACAATACGTAAATCGAGGTAGTACGGTGCCCGATACAGCACAGGGCTCGAGGCGTCCTGCTGCCCAAGGCAGCATATGGATCAGGGTGCACAAAATCGAAATAGCTCACACACCGAGGCACACGAATCAAAATGGCACGCAACCCAAACAATGCGGGGCCCAAAGCATCCCGTTGCTTGAGGGGTACATGAAGCTCGAGACAAGTATCTCGAGGTAGCACAAAAATGAGGGGTGCATACCAACCGAAGGTGTGCTGCCCAAGGAACATGCTGTACGAGGTAGCGTACGGCTCGAGGCAGCACGCTGCCTGACGCACGTCGAACCACTCGGCTCGATCTCCGAAGAGCACACAGATTGAGAAAGGGGAGGGATAGGGGTGCTCGAAAATCTCACCGGCGGAGGGGTTCGTCGGTGTAGGCGAAGAGGCCCGGCCAGGTCATCCCGTCGGCAGGAGGAGGAAGTACAGAGGGAGAGGGGAGGCCGGAGGAGAACCGCGACGGTGGCAACGGTAGAAGCGGTACTGGTGGTGGCGGTCACAGAGGAGGGCCCGACGATCATGGCAGATATTGGTAGAGGGAGGCGACGACGACGATGATGGTGGTAGTCGCCATGGCAGTGATGGTTGTGGGAGCCGTGGTGGCGTGGTGGTGGGAGCCGGGACGGAGGTCGGTGGCGGTGGAAGTGGTGTTGGGCCGAGGAAGAGCGGAAGAAGAGAGAGGGAGCTCAAGAGAGAGTTAGGAGGAAGAGGGAAGAGCAGAGAGAGATCGAGAAGGAGAGGGAAGGGAGTGAGCTCGAAAGGGAGTGCTGAGGAAAAAAGAAAGGTGGGGCTGTGTCGGCTGAGTGAGGGGGAAGAAGGAGTGAAAGTGAAGAGAGAGGGAAAAGTTAGGGATTGGGTTAGGGTTTTCTTTTAGGGGGGTAGATATAAGGATAGAAACAACAACAACAACAATAATAATAATAGCAAAATGGAAATAGGAATAATCCTGACCAGGAAGTTAACAATGCTGACTCTATAATTAATAAAATTTTAAACAATACAAAATTTTAAAATAACCAAAATATATTAAATACATTCGGATGCCTATTTTGAAAATAGGGATCTGACAGAGACTGACGTGGCCGTGCGTTTCGGTGGATGTTTTGATCATGGCTTTGACTGAGTCAGGCTTGGGCGCATAGCCCTATTTCAGGCTATGCGCCCTCCTTCTGGGGGAGCTTGTCTTGGGTGCATAGAGCTTCACAGGGTGATGGGCACATAGAGCTTCACAGGGTGATGGGCGCATAGGAGCTTCATTTGGGCGCCTATGTCCTTTTGGCTTGGGCGCATAAGGCTTTATTGCTAAAATTTTCATCCTTCCATATTTGGTTAATCCATTGTAGTAGTATAGATAATGTTATCGACATGATTACATGAATAATATATTTATTTAAATACCTAAAGGCGAGATACTTTCGGTATTCTTACCCATCAGAGGCAGACTTCAACAACAGATCTTCAGCATCTTGGTGTCGTATCCTCCACGGGCAGCAACTCGCTAAGCCTTTGATCCATCTCAAACTGGCCACGGGCGTCTCTTTCTTCTTCCACGAACATTGGTCTAGCGACGCTTTCCTTCCGCAGATACCGACAGCGCCTTCCAACAGCGTTATTCGTGATATATGGAATAGTGAGGGAGACTGAAATGGGAGAGGGCTCGAGATTAGATTGGAGATGAGGCTGAAGCGGCGCTGGAAGTTTCTGGATTAGAGATCACGACGGATTCCGACGCTTTGAGCTGGTCACCCTCGGCTGATGGAGTCTCCTCGCTAGCTTCGGCGAGGAGAGTCGCTCGTGGCTTCGGCGTTGCATCCCCCATCATCGAACCTTTCTGGCAGTCTTGCATTTCGAATAAATGGTCTTTTCTGATTTAGAGAGCGAGTCGCAAGAAGCTCCCCACTAATGACGTGCTCATGACCATTGGTTTCAGCTTAGCTTCAGCATGCCATTGCTGCTCGGCACACCAGTTGGAGGCTACTGACCACATTCTATACTCTGGAGATCTAGCCGGGCAGGTGTGGACCACCCTCTCTTGTAGGTATACTCTGGACCAGGCTGCTGTGGGAATCAACGATCTTCTTGTCTCACGGGGCTCAGCCTTGCACAGACACCAGATCGTCGCTGCCACCATCATATAGGTTATTTAGAAAAACCATAATAAATTCAGATACGAGGGTCGGCAATTTAATGTCGATCAACTGATCAGAGAGGTTCTCAAACAGATCCATAAAGTTAGCAGACACTGCAAGCACGTCAGGGAGGAATTCTGGCACTCCGTGATTTACTGACCGGGTTTCAGGCAGAGTACGTGATTTCGCCCCTTACATCCTTTATTTTGAAGTTCTTCTGTTTTGCGCTTACTTGTAAAGGCTTCGGCATTTTGCGCCTTTTATGAATAAAACGGGTGTGTTGTTGAAAATATATATATATATATATATATATATATATATATATATATGTATATATGTATATATAAAATATATATATAAAATATATATATATATATATATATATATATATATATATATATATATATATATATATATATATATATATATATATATATATATATATATATAAAAATATATATATATATATATATATATATATATATATATATATATATTAAATTAGATATGAGCAAGGCCTATGACAGAGTTCATTGGGCTTTCCTGCTGAAGGTTCTTCGAAGCATGGGATTCTGTGATACTTGGATGAATACTGTGATACTTGGATGAATATGATTCTCTATTTATTAGATAATGTCTGGTTCTCGACTCTGATTAATGGGAATGCATCAGGATTTTTCAAGAGTTTATGTGGCCTTCGTCAAGGAGATCCAATTTCCCCTTTATTTTTTATCATTGCTGCAGAGAGTCTCAGTTGCAATTTAAATAATCTTCGTCAATCCTCTGCGTTCATCCCATGCTATTCTCATAATGGCTGCCAAGTTATAACTCATCTAGCATATGCGGATGATGTTATCCTTTTCTCTGGTGGTGATAAGAAATCTTTACAAAAGATGATGGAGGTCGTCATGAAGTATGAAGCGGTATCTGGTCAGAAGATCAACATTGAAAAGTCAGGTATATATCTATCCAAGAATATTAATAATAATAGAATTGGTGATATACAATCCTCATTCGGGTGTGCTGTGAATCAACTGCCTATGACCTATCTTGGAGCTCCAATGAATGCTGGCGTGAGAAATGCGTCTATGTTTGATGAGCTTGTGACAAAAATCAGATATAAGATTAGTAGATGGCATAACAAATCAATATCTATGGGAGGACGTATCATTCTCCTTAAATATGTGCTCACTTCAATCCCTGTCTATACACTAGCGGCCAGTAATCCTCCTGCTAGTGTTATTAAAAGAATTGAAGACATGTTTCAAAGTTTTCTCTGGGGATCTAAAAATGGTCATGAGAAGAGAACATGGATGGGGTGGTCGAAAGTAGCGACCCCGAGACATGAGGGTGGCCTTGGCATTCGTAGACTGCAAGATGTTATGGACGCCCTTACTGTTAAGCTCTGGTGGAAAATAAGGACAACTAATCCATTGTGGGTGCAGTTTATGAGAGCTAAATATTTCCCTACTACCCATCCTTCTTATGCTCAGTTACCCCAATTATCTTCTCATATATGGAAGCAGCTTCTTAAAGGTAGGGAATTGGGGGATAACTACATTGAAAGTGTGGTTAATCAAGAAGGATTGGAGAATTACATATGGACTCCAGGAAGATTAGGTAGTTTCTCTATTACTTCGGCTTGGGAGAGTATTCGTAATAAACAGGATACTGATCCTCGTTTTAAATATATTTGGAATCCTTGCATTCCTGTCAAGTGGTCAGTGGTTCTTTGGCGAATACTTTGGGAGAAACTTCCTACTGATGACGTTATCCAGAAGATTGGGTTCCATCTTGCTTCATCATGCCATTGTTGCTCAAATCCGACTATTGAAACAAGTTCCCACATTTTATCAGAAGGTAATCTTGCGGATACAGTTTGGAAGAAGTTCACTACAGTTTTACAAGTGCCAAGGAGTACCCGTTCGATTCATCAGAGATTAAAATCCATGTGGGGAAGAAGAAACAAACATATCAAGCATATTACTGCAGGAGCTATATGCTGGGTCTTATGGAAGAATAGAAACAAATGGCGCTATGAAAACTATTCTTATGACGAGCAACAAATCCTTTATGTGATGAAAAGACAAATTAAGAAGGCAATGACTCGTTGTTCTCATGCTACTATCCCTGAAGACTTGCAGATATGATATTTTGAATTTTGTAAGAAGAGTTTAAACTCTAGTTTGTAACCTGAGTTGGTACTCATTTGAAAATCAATAAAAGTCTAGTGTTTCTTTGAAATATATATATATATATATATATATATATATATATATATATCTTTTATATATATATATATATATATATATATATATATATATATATATATATATATATATTTTGAAATATATATATATATATAGATATATATATATATATAATTTATTATATATGTATGTATAAAAATATATTATATATAAGAACTTAATAAAATAAAATATATATACATACATATATATACGAACTTAATATATTATATGTATATAATTAAATAAAAAAATAAAATTATATATATAAATATATATATATATATATATATATATATATATATATATATATATATATATATATATATATATATATATATATATATATTTATTATATATATGTATATATAATTTATTATATATATGTATATATAACTTAACTAATCCTTATCTATTAGACATACAAACTTAATTTTTGAAATAAAAACAAATGTAATCCCTCCCCTTTATTTTCCTAAACATCAAAAAGAAACATTTTATTTCTTGTCAAAAATAACCCAAAATTTGCCACAATTAGCCTGATTCTTAGAAGCTCTAACAACTTGGAACAACCATAACGCCCAACTCCGGATTGCATTTTACCTCCAGTTTTTTTATTTTAATCTTATTCATGTTAGATTTTATATTATCTAATTTATTCCAAGTAATTCAAAACATAAGTATCTATAAATCTATTTAAGTGCTAGTTGTACGAAAATTAATATGTATTATTGTTTTCCAGATTTCAGAAGATCCTGAACTTGTTTTCACGATTCGTTTGATAATTCAGAATACTGACACATAGATATACAACTTACCAAAATTACAGAATTAAAAAAATTCATTTGATATTATGTTTGGTTAAGAGAAGTCGTAGATAACTAGGTGTTCCACCAAAATTTTATATATAGACTATAACAACCATAAATCATAATAGATTCAAGATTCATACAAACTGTCAATTCTAACATCTTGTAGAACTTAAATCTTTAATATTACATACTCAAATCTTAGTTTCATGTCGATTGACTTTTCGGTCGACGGAATGCCTTATTTTGCGTGCTACAAATCATGTAATTGCGAACTTGACCTTTTGGCTTAAAATTTATGATTATACTAGAAATAAAAACTTAATATAAGAAAAATATAATTTAAAGTGATTTTATTCATAATTACTAGCAATCTCCTTAGGGGAACTAATTAGCTAGGATCATTGGTTACTGTAGAATTTGTAGATCTAACTTATGTTAAATTTTGTACTATAGGTACGTGGATTAGTGGCAATAGATCATGGTTAGACTCGGTTAGACTTTGGGCTCACAACTCAGTGTGTATGGATTCAGGCAAGTATACCTTACCCGAATTGTACAGTATTTACATGTATTTTCTATTATGTTATTTCTCTTCAATTATACATGATTACTTGCCGATTATGTTCGTACCTTGGATTTATTATCTGTTGTTTCTCATTTTATGTGCATTTATAAGATTTTCCTTTTATATGTAATTGTTGCTATACTTGTCTCCATGTCACATACATCTTGTGATAGCGTTGCTTCATCAAGGACCCTATTCCCTTGACCGTAGTCTATATAAGAGATAGATTGCTAGACATTGTCCTATGTTATCTCAAGAACTAGGATCTATTTGCCATTGATTGTTGTAGAACAGAACAGTTTTATAGGAGGACTAAACTTTGACTCACAATTATAAACTCGCTTGTACAAAAGAGAGCCAAGGAACAAAACCTAGAAAAAGCAATCTAAGTACAATTGTTTAGTTTTGATCATGATCTGTTTGTTGCACTAAATTCGAACTGTTAAGACTTGGTCAATTTTTGCCACGTGTCTCAACTGCTACTCTATGGCGAGCCGCATGAATGACGCATCCTGGCTGAGCCGCATAAAAGACTGTCCCATAGCCGAGCCGCATGAAGAGTGTCTCATGAACGGGCCGCATAAAAGTTGTCTCATGACCGAACCGCATGAGAGTGGTCTCATGACTGAGCCGTATGAGGGTGGTCTCATTACCGAGCCGCATAAGAGTGGTCTCGTGACCGAGCCGCATGAGAGTGGTCCCATGACTGAGCCGCATGAAGGTCGCATAGGCGATCCGCATAAAGAGTTGTCTTTGGAATTTGTGAATTATGCCAGATATTATGATGATTTTCTCATCTTTTTAGGAGCATGTCAGGCCTTGTCTTTATGTCAGAGCCATCATCTCTGTCAGAGCTGTCGCCTTTATATCAGAGTAATTATGGCCAGCTGTAAAGGTAGATTTTGAACCGTATAAGGCCGCATGAAGCTTCCTGAGCCGCATGAAGCTTTCTGAGCCGCATGAACCTCACAGGGATTTTGAGCCGCATGAAACTCCCCAGGTTTTGAGCCGCATGAAGTTTCATGTTGATTCTAGGCCGCATAAAAATTCCTATTCTTTTCCATGCTTCTACAAGACCCCTTTAAAGTTTTCAATTTGTAAAATTGAAATACTTTGAATAAGAAGCATGGGTATGTCTGCATAAGCTCTTCATACCGTATAGGCTTCTCTGGCCGCATACTGGTCTCGTGCGACGTAGGTGTCTCATTAATTGTTTTTTGGTTTACTTTGATAATTTAAAGCCATCTTTTGGATAGGATCACAAGAGTCAGCATTAAATTTTTAGATTTACTTTGATGATTCGGATCAGTCTTTTGCATGAAAGGGGATAGAATCCCAAGAGTCGGCTTTATCCTTTTAGGCAGCACGAAATTCAAAGCGTTGTTTATTGGTTCACACGCCTCTGACAGCCTATAAGTACGAGCAGTTTTGAAGAGAGGGGTTCTTTACTTACTTCTTTCTTCAATCTTTCTATTGCCCTAGTCGTCATTTTTTCTCCTTTCTCGATCATCAATGGCTCCCAAGACTTCCTCCAGTGCTGTAGCGAAGGGTAAAGGACTTGCCTCCTCGTCGAACACGGCGAGTTTGATACACCCTGACATTCATCCCTCTATTGATGGTAAGAGCGTTGGGAAGAGACTGCATGAATTCAAACCCTAACCATAATAGCTATGTCGCATGTTTTATGTGCGGGCCTTTCCCTATCATGCTTCGGTATAGTTAATGCTCTTCTCGTTTTCACTAAACTGCTCAAGTTCAGTGTGATGAATCCGCATAAGCTGTGTCATATGGGCTGCATGAACGCCTCATGACTGAGCCGCATGGGGTATGCTTCATATCCGAGCCGCATGAAATATGCTTCATGGCCGAGCCGCATAAGAGTTGCTTCATGACCGAGCCGTATGAGAGTTGCTTCATGATCGAGCCGCATGAGAGTTGCTTCATGACCGAGCCGCATGAGAGTTGTCTCATGTCCGAGCCGTATGAGAGTTGTCTCATGTCCGAGCCGCATGAGAGTTGTCTCATGACTGAGCCGCATGAGAGTCGTCTTATGACTGAGCCGCGTGAGAGTTGTCTCATGACCGCATAAGCACCTTGTGAACTGGGCCGCATGAAGACCCATCTAACAGAACCGCATAAGCTCATAGAACATTAAGTGGTTTTCTCTAGCTATCTTCTGACTTATTTCTTTTGTCTTTTTCAGTGAAGTTGTCGGTCAATCCATCAGGGGAGCTTTTGGTAGGTCAAGCTCAATCTGTTGTGGGTGTGAGGTTCGACCATGTGGTCGATTATGTGTCAACCGAAATCACCAAAGATCAAACTGAGGAGAGGCTGAGGGATATCAGAAACCAATCCTTCTTCTTTCTCTCGGGCATGATAAACTCGAGAAAATTAGGGGGCACACATCTGAAACCCTCGTTCCTCTTTGGGGATGCCCTGACTGTAAAGAACCCCAACGTTCAAGATATCTCTGAAAGTTGGAGTTTTTCTTCCAACGGGATGGCGATCCATATTCCTCAGTGGAGCGTCACTTCCCGCTGTCTTTGTTTAATATGCTGCCGATGGACAGGAAAATGGCAGACTCCCTAACTCTGAGCCAGCAGGGGATGTTCATGGGTGATATTCACTATAATAAAATATCGAGGTCGGTAGTTGCAAGCAAGCTACATATTGGCCGCTCTGTGATAGGGTTGGCCCCGGGCAGCTTCATAAATGTGCAGGGTCCCAACTTCTGGTTCTCCCAAGCTGACACTTTTATGAACCAGCTTGCTCAAAAGGGTTCCTACCCCACTGGTCGACTGTCGCTGCTAAACTGGATGAACCCCACCAATTCATGGATCAACTTGACCTCATAGATCTTGCGGACATACAAGGATCTCCTGCTCGAGATTGGCATTTATCATGCCATTCAGGGCAATAGTTATGGTCTGTCCAAAAATAAGAAGCTGTTCATGGCTCTACTTGAGATGTGCAACCGCCATACGGGGACCTTCTTTACATCTGAAGGGGAGATGGGACTCTCTCTCCACGAGATGCGTGAAGTCTCCAAGCTGCCCTGGGGAGATTAAGTCTTTGAGGCATATACCCCTACGAATGAAGAGTTCGAGGAGTTGGAGCAACGGTTCCCAGGTTTTGTGGCTGTTTACCCGACGACGGCTGAGGTTCCTTCTGCTGCTGACATCTCAACCCGGGGCAATGTGGGCTCTATTGAACCAGTCCTCGAGGTTGCTGAACCTCAGCCGGTTGATGCTGATCCAGTTGTATCCACCTCCAGGGCGGCTGGGGCAGAGAAAGCTGCTGCAATTGGCTCAAGTATCGCCGTTGAAGAGGATACGGTGGCTGTGAGTGAGTCTCAGCTTCAGCAACCCTCCCCTGGTAAGCTAAGTCATGTCTTGACTAGTGAGGAGGTTCATTTGCTCTATCTTTATATCCTTCGGGTTAAGTTGATCGATGGTTGCTCCGGACATACAGGTCCTGCTCCTTCGCCGCTGACGACAGACATCGTCGAGAGAGAAGTCACCAGAGGGGATCTGGTAGAAGAAAGTATGCCTTCTCCCCTCCAACTAATATCGAGGGACCTCCTATCGGATCGAGTTCAGGAGGAAAAGTAGCAAAACGGCCGTGGTAGGGAGAAATGGTCCCTGCACCCTCCTTGGTCCATGTGGCTCCAATACTGGAGGTTGACCTTTCTGCCCTGCCAAGTCTCCGGATCCTTCGGGCCACGGAGGAGGAGATGACTGCTATTCAGGCATCCTATCGCTCGAAACTTGTTTTCCTAGTGATAGGGGCATCAAGCTCTGGTGCATCTTCTTCACGATCGTCTTCAACTCTGCCAGCTACTCTTCCTTTGACACCATCTTCTTTGGAAGTTCTGGATGAATCGTCAAAGGATGTGGTCGATAGTTTTTACCGCCATCTGAAATGAGGGGTCAAAGCTACCCTGGAGAGGGGGACAACTTTCATATTGGCTCGTCAATGTGCCCGTGGTCAGATTGAACTCCTCAGAACACTCCTCGGTGGGGCAGGGATGGTCGAGCTCCTGGAGCCCAAATTAGCAGAAGCTGATCAGCTGGTGGCTCAGTTTCAAGGACTGCGGTAAGTCGATCTGTCTTTAGCAATAGATCAGGAGCGTGCCTTTCTTATAACAGCCATAGAAAAGGTAAGGACGGTACAGGATACGTCCAAGCCTGCTCTAGTGAAGGACCTTCAAGATCTATCTCTGAAGTATGATCAACTAAGCCATAGAGGAGAGGATTGTATCGCTCGGAAAGAGGCCACCTCTCGTGGGATAGCCGATACGAACGAGCAGATCCTCTAGCTTCAGAGGAAATTGGCTTCTTTAGAATCTGAGCTCCAGGCTTTCCGCAAAAATAAGGAGCTAATTCTTCGGGAGACCGACCAGGTCACCCGAACCTCTGATGCCTTGGAGCGTGCACTGAAGAAACTTGAAGACGGTTGGCAGGCACATACACATCTGGAGGATACAGAGAGGTTGACTCAGGAGTCTGAGTGCCGGGCCAAGCTGAGGATTGAGCGATCGGCGACCAAGCTGAAGGAACGGCTCAGAGAATTATGTGTCGCCGAACCATGATCGACTTTTTATTTCTTTCATTATTATGTTCCTCCATTTTTTAACAGGGACATAGTCCCAGAAAATGTAGTACTCTTGATTTTAAATGAATGACTATGTTTACATTATCATTTATCTGTTGTGCTTGTACCGTATCTTTGGTATTATGGTATTTACCCTACTGGGGGACTTTCTGTGGACCTATTACCCTTGGTATACCTTGGTTTTAGGTATGGATAATAATTTCGATAGAGATACCTAGAACAACTCCGTGGTAAGGCGGACATGGACGTTCTTGGTATTAGGCAAAAGAATGCCATGGAACAGCTGGGTTCTAGAGGCATGTGATGGTGAGAATAGAAGCACATGTACTAGAGGACCTAGTATATCATTTGTGGTCAGCTGTGGACATTTATGGTCAATTGTGGACATTTGTGGTCAACTGTGGACATTTGTGGGCCTATTATCCTTGGCGTACCCTGGTTTTGGGTACGGATAATAAGTCGAGAGAAAACCAACATACTTATTCAGAGGTAATGAGGACGTAGTAAATATGAGGGTTTTACAACGGAGTCTTCCTACTCAGAGGTAATGAGGACGTGGCAGGAGTGGACTCAACGAAGAATACGTATAACAACTCAGAGGTAATATGGACGTGGAAGTTCTATGTAAGGGGTGATTTGTTTGTGATGGAAGAGAAACAACTCAGAGGTGATATCGACGTGGCCGTTTCGAGAATTTGGTGGACCTGTTACCCTTTTTTATGCACTGAAAGCGCGAGTAATAGATTATAAAGAAGATGCTCTTTTAGGAAGGAAGTTTAGAGGTATGATCATACATGACTTACTACCCAGAAGACGTGATATGGATTCATTTAGAGTGACCAGAGTGTAAGTTCAGCGGTACTTAAGGGTACATAACTCAACAATTTGGTTGATTTGGTGGATGTCGTTTAGACATAATATTTCTTCAGGAACTTGCCGTTGATGGACATCATTAGCAAGTCTCCATTTTGCTTTGCGAGATGGTATGCACCATTGGAGAATACAGCCTCAATGATAAATGGGCCTTCCCATTTTAGCTGGAACTTGCCGACGATTTTGTGAGTCATAACCATCGACCTCCGAACTGCCAAGACGAGATCGCCTACTTGGAATGATCTCAGCTTAACCTTCTTGTTGAAGGCTCCAGAGATGCGTGCTTGATAAAGCTCAATTCGTTGTTGAGCTAGCAGGCAATTTTCATCTAAGGCCTCCAACTCTTGTAGCCGAAGACGGTAATTATCATCCATCGTCAATCGGTAAGTGAGGGCAATGCGGAGCGAGGGATTTGAGTCTCCAATGGGAGAACTGCCTCACTTTCGTATACCAGAGAAAATGGTGTATTTTCAGTGGCTGTCCGAACTGTAGTATGGTACGCCCATAAGCATTCGCCAAGCTTTTTATTCCAGTCGCGTTTGTTTGAGGATATGAACTTCTTAAGCAGCTTGATTATAGTTTTGTTGAATGCTTCAGCCAGACCGTTAGCCGTCGGGTTGTACAATATTGAAGCAACATTCTGGATTCGATGTTTGTCACAAAACCAATAGAAGGCATGGCTTACGAACTGCAGACCATTGTCGTGGATAATCCTTCGAGGCAGTACAAAGCGATAGATGACATGATGCTTGACGAAGTTGATCACGTTTGATGTCTTTACTTCTGCAAGTGGAACACCTTCCGCCCATTTGAAGAAGTAGTCTGTAATTACGAGTATGAAGCGGTGTCCTCTGGACGAAGACGGAGTGATTGGACCAATGATATCCATTCCCCATGCCTCGAATGGCCAGGATGCCACCGTCGGATGTAAGAATTCGGATGGTTGGTGTATGAAATCCGCGTGGTGCTGACAAGCTTTACATTTTTTTGTGTAGTCTATCGCATCTGCTACCATCGTCGGCCAGTAATAGCCTATCCGGCGAAGACGGTCTTGTAATTTCGGGCCAGGTTGATGGGCCCCGCAAACGCCGTCGTGAGCTTCACGCACAACTTCTTTGGCTTCTATATTTGACAAACACCGGAGCAGCAACCCATCATAGGATTGCCGATACAGCATTTTTGTCTCTGTATTGTAGAAGAATCTGAGAGAGCATCTTCTGATAGAAGTGGCTTCTATCGAATTTTTCGACAAGATGCCATAGACTACTAAGTCAATAAACGGAAGTCTCCAGTCCTGTGTTTCGTCGACCGTTAGGACAGAGTATCTAACAAGAAATTGCACGTTGTTCTTAGGACAAACCAATTCATGGCCTCTTATGTCCACCAAATAATGAGTATGATTTGGAACCGCCAGAGAAGCGACAAGTCTTGCTAGGGTATCGACTTCAATATTACGGAGTCTTGGAACATGTTTTATGAAGAACCCTTTCAAGGACGTGATGATGGCGATTGCTATCTGATGATAGGGGATCATGTCTTCAAGGCGAACTTCATATGAACCCCGAATCTGATTGACGATTAACTGTGAATCGCCATATGCTTCCAGGTACTCTACCCCCAGTTCCTTTGTAAGTCGGAGGCCGATAACCAAGGCATTGTACTTGGCCACGTTGTTTGAATAAGGTTCCGTGAGTGAATATGCCTGATTGATCACCAAGCCAGAGGGAGAAATCAGTAACTCTGACCCCAACGACGATGTTGCCCTTGGGCCCGGTTCTTGAAGCACCGTTGAAGAACATTCGCCAGACGGTATCATGGAAAGACATATTTGAATTGGCGACCTCGTCTGGGATCTTTTTATATATTCTGGTTGACTCAGGACCTGGACGGGCCACTAAAAAGTCTTCCAGTGCTTGACCTTTAACAGCCTTCTGCGGGACGAAGATCATGTCGTAGGGAGACAATAATATCGCCCAGGTAGTAAGGCGAGAGCTGAGTGAACCTGGTTTGGTCATGAGGACCCTGAGGGGGTTGACTCATGATATAACATGGATGGTCTGTCCTGTAACATAGTGTCGCGTCTTCTGAATGGCGAATACCAAAGCGAGACACTCCTTTTCCACGGCAGTGTATCTATGCTCAGGCCCTATCATTATTCGGCTGAGATAATAGATAGCTTGTTCATGTCCTGCATCATTGTTTTGTGCTAGTAGAGCACCGAGGGAATGCTCTATCGCTCGCACATAGAGCAAAAATGACTTTCCAGCGACCGTGGCCACCAGGATTGGAGGGTTTGACAGATATTCTTTAATGTTGTCAAAGGCACGTTGGCACTCCTCATCCCATACGAAGGAGACGCCTTTCTTCATGAGGTGTGTGAACGGTTGGCATCGCCCGAAGAGGTTAGAGATAAACCTCATGATATAAGCTAGCCTCCCTTGAAGGCTTCTGAGTTCTCGGAGATTTTTCGGGGGACCCATCTCCATGATTGCCTTCGTCTTCTAAGGGTCTATATGGATTCCCTGGGCGGTAATGATAAATCCCAAGAATTTTCTGCTGGATACGCCCAAGAAGGATTTGGTGGGATTCATCTTCAAGTTGTGTGCTCGCATCAGGTCGAATATTGTCCTTAGATCGTGCAGATAATCTTCCTTAGAGGGCTTTTGACGGCGATGTCGTCGACATAATATTCCACTGTCTTACGCAGGTGATCTCTGAAGATAACTCTCATAGCTCGTTGATATGTGGTGCCGGTATTTTTTAAACCAAAGGGCATGACTGTGTAACAGTACACGCCAATCGACGTTCGAAATGACGTATGCTTTTCATCGTCAGAAAACATCTTGATTTGGTTGTATCCTGAGAAGCCATCCATGAACGACATACGCTCAAAGCCACATGTGTTGTTAATCATTATGCCCGTAATAAGAAGAGGGAACTCATCGTTAGGACATGCTTCGTTCAAATTCTGGAAGTCAATAAAAATTCAGATCTTCCCATTCTTCTTGAGGAATGGTACTATGTTGGTGACCCAGTCTGGATGTTGTTCCTTACGGATGAAGTCTCTGGCTATTAGTTTGTTGACCTCAGCTTCGATAGAATTCATGATTTCTAGGCGGATCAGTCGTTGTTGTTGCTTGACCGGCTTTGCGTCCGGATGAATGTTGAGCTTATTGAGTGCAACCTCGGGGTTTAGCCCTGACATGTCTTCATAGCTCCAGGTGAACATGTCAATGTACTCTCTGACGAGTTGTAATACCGACTCCCGTTCTTCATTCGTCAGACTTTTGCTAACGAAGATTGGCTTTGGAGAGGATTCATCGCCGAGGTCGACTTGCATTACCTCATCTTCGGTAGGAGGATCTCTTTGTTCGAAACGCTTCTTCCACTGCGCATCTAGCTGTTGAACCCAAGGTTCTAACTCGAGAAGTTCGGGTACGTCTTCGTCTTCTTCATAGGCGTCTGCAAATGCCATATTGACAGACCAAGCTTAACTGAGTATATCCTCGATGCTGACATCTGAATCGGAAGTGGATGATCCGGTTGAATGTGAATGCCATTAGCATTCCTCATCCGAGCTCTTAGGAGTTGTTACGGGTATAACATAGCCTGTGACTGGCAATTGCAAAGGTAATCTTCGGCCGGTGTCATAGTTCAAGCCTGGTGTAGCCTCCATATCATACCCCTGTTTTTGTATGAGGTACTTGGATCGGGAGCTATACAGATAAAGGGGCAGTCTCCCAGTATTGGGTTCAAGATCGACTTCTTCTGGCCTGAAGGACTGTTGATCATTCTTTCGGCCGAAGATGATTGGATCATCCTCTCCCGCGATTATGAAGCAAGCGCCTTCCACGGGAGTAAAGTGGTTCATGGTATAGACATTTGTTACTTGTGTGTGTAAGTTGGTGCCTATACCGTGTTCCATAGCATACATTATACGGAGCTTATTAAGCTCGAGGTAGTTCAAAGATATCCCTTTATTGATAAAATACGGTATCTTTTCTGGTGGTATTACATCATCAGCAGAAGGAACATCAGTGTGCGCAGCCACATATTTGGCTAGCTCTAACTCCTCTTCAGCCACCCCCTGTATTAATAAGACTGGGAGGATGACCTGGGCAGCTTGATCATCAATGGTTCCATTGGTGGTACAGGACGTGGGGTCGTTGGCGTACTAGCGGTCCCTGGCTTAGCGCTTGGTGCTGGATGTGGAGTTGATGGCTCACTAGAAGTCCCTGGCTTAGCGCTTGGCTGTCGACTTGTCCTGGGGAGACGAATGACCATTGGCTTAACAGAAGGATTGATCTCCTCTGATTGTTGTTGGCCAGCTCTTGGCAGTCTGATTGTCAGCGGCTCCACAGTGGGTCTCGTCCCTTGGCTAGACCTTGGAAGTCGGATAACCATCTGCTCCTTTTGTGCGGTGAGCACCAGGAGACTAGTTGCTTCTTTACGCAGAGTGGCTACAAGAGGTGCAGTTCTGCCTGGTTTGTGGGGCTGGAGATGGATCTTTAGAGGTTCTTCTGATCCCATTGTAGCCTCCGTCTGCTCTTAAGCATTCTCTTTGATCAAGTGCCTTTTCGATTTCTCGTACAGACAGGAATCCGAATAGTAGGATTCAACCCCTTTGAAGGGATCGATGTCGACAAATTCCGTCTTTACGAAGCTGTGCTTGTTAACATATTTGAAGCACTAGTGTAATGTGGAAGGCACAATCATATAATCGTGTATCCATGGATGCTCCAGGAGAATGTTGTAGGACGTATCTGTGTATATGACATAGTAAGTCACTTTCGACTGAAGGTCACCAATTTGGCATTTCAGGCGAATCTTCCCAATAGGGTAGCTTCTCCCTGAAATGAAACCGCTGATGGCAGTGCTGGTAGGTGTCAGCCGATGCTTAGGGATGTGCAGGAGGTGAAGCATGCTCTTCGGAATGATGCTTATTGAAGAACCGGGATTAATGTGCATCCGATCCACCTTGATGTCGTCGACGTATCAAGTGTAATACAAAGGGCGATCGTGCAGGTTGGTTTTGATGAGCATATCCTGCAGAGTGAACACAATATTGGGTATTTCACCTGTACAAGCGCTGTCCTAGAAATCCGCTGGCGAGCTCTCCCATGTAAGCTTGACCTGAGCCAAATATGCGTCGGTATTCTAGAGTGCTTCATTCAGTACGATGCGAACATCCTTGGAGAGCCTCAAGAGCTCATATAATGACAATTTGGCTGGTGTGTTGGCCAATTGTGCCAGGATGTCAAAATTGTAAGGCCTCTCCAGCTCCTGAGGCGCGTCTTTACGGAGTGGCTTGTCAAAGTGGGTCTCTTTTGGCTTAGGCTTCTCGGCCGACGGAGGCTGAGAGGGTCCTGGGGCATTAGCAGTGGCCTGCTGACGTTCTTCAGCCGAGTTACTCGGCATGGGTTGAGATTGTGCACCAGACCGGGTAACGACAGTTGTCGCTTCTTCGATACCGGCTGAGATTGTGTGGCTGGACTTTGTCTTCCCGTCCTTCTTCTTGCCGGTAGGGGATGATGCTGACTGAGTTACTTCAGGAACCAAGTCCGGGTTGACCCACATGACCTCCCCTCTTGACGTAGTGAGGGGCACCAGCCCAGTCTTCTGGTCTCGGGGAGATGGAAGATTGGTAACCTCTATTGTTGCCCGGGGGATGGGTACTACGCCATCTTGAGTCTTCGTTGGAGGGAAGCTGCCAAATTGGACTGACACCATGTTGGCAGCCACGGTTACCTCCTCGAAATCAATAGCCAGAGCCTTGGAATCGATGAGGTTCTGGATGTACCGCTTCAATTGGAAGCAATCTTGAGTAGCGTGGTGGACGTAGCGATGGAAGTGACAGTACTTCAGGCGCTCCATCTCTGCGGGTCGAGGTTCACGTCTCGGTGGAGGGAGCTGAATTCTATCTCCTTGCAAAAGTATGTCAAAGATGGGCTTGACATGGCTATCTTCGAAGGAGTAAGTCACATGAGGCCACTGCTTCTCTACCTGCTTTGGTTCAGGCTTTTAGGCTGTATCGGCCACCATAACCTGTTTGCCTTTGGTGTCTCGGTTGTTAGAGGAACTACCGCCATTGTTGTTGTTGGCATTAGGGCATTTGCCCTTATCCTCTCCATCCGAGATATGTAATCCCAGTTGATGAGCCTTCTTCAACTATGCTTCTGCGCTAGTGGCGCTGATGATGAAGGTCTTCCAGTCTTTAAATTGACTTTCGCCCATCCAGATGTTGATTGTGGGGAGCAGCCTCTTTTGGCAAATCTCAATTAAAGTAGAGTCCGGGTTAACGGAGGGCAATTTTATCGTGGTTTGGCAAAACCACTCAATATAATTCTTTGTCAGCTCTTTTTCCTCTTGAATAACGTCCACGAGGGTTGACATTGTCACATCTTGTCCTACCTCTTAGAACCTCTCCAAGAATATATGTTTGAAGCCGGCGAAGGAATGGATGCAGTTATCCGACAAGTTACGGTACCAATTGAATGTGACCCCCTCTAATGCTCCAATGAACAACCTCGTGAGGATAGCGTCGTCATGCGGCAGATGGTCTATTTTTACCTTGAAGTAGGTCATGTACAGGCTTGCAGAGTTCTTTTCGTCATATGGATTGATGTTGAATGGTTTGTATCATGGAGAAAAGGGGACATCTCTCCATGCAGCTGGATACGGCTATCGTATCCTGAGGTCTTGAAAGGTTTCTCAGGCATAAAACATTGCACAGAGCTTCTGGACCTCTCTTCTTGCCTTTCTAGCCTCTTCTGCAGCAGTGGGAGCCGATACTCGGGGTGGATTATCGCCCGGGGTTGGTACGGTTGTGTTTGAGTTCACATTGGCGGTGGGACCCAATCTTATTTGACCAGGTGTCCCTACTTGTAGAGCTGGTAGGGCCGCCTTGATCTCGTATACTGAATTAACCAAGGTATGAAGTATGGCCTCAAGAGTGTCGAGGCGTTGCTGATCACTAGGACCGTCTTGATCATTCTCGATCATGAATGTCGTTCTCACATGAGGAGAAATAGAAGAAACTGTAGAAGACGTGCCCTCCGAATCATACCCTCGCATAAAGAAATCATCGGAGTATGTGGGAATATTCTTCTCTGGTTCAAATTCGGAGGAGGTTGCCTTGTCTTGGGACTTGTGGACGTCCTCAGGGACGTCAGAACCTGCTGCATCTGTTGGGGGAATTATTTCCCCTGGTTTTTCTTCTTGGAACAACGGATTGTTGTGGATGTTCCGAGGAGTGCTACCCCCAGCTTCAACCACCCCCAGGGATGTAGATAACGAATCTCCAAGTGTTAAAGATTTTGTCTTTGAGCGGGTATATTGATAAAGTCCTCCTGTGACGGCTGTGGACAACCGCTTAGATGAGAGTTTCTTGGCCGTGCTGGTTGAGATCATCGGGCTAGACACATTTATTTTCTTCCTTTCCTTGTCGGTAGGGACCTTCTGGGTAGAGTTACAGGAGGCGAAAGAAAGCACCTCGTCTTCCGAGCTTTGTTGTAGGACCGGTCCTGGCTACTGCAGTCGTTGGAAAACGTACTGCCGGTCCTCTTGTACTGCTGTCTTGTTGCAGCAGCAGTTGATAATGACTTGAGTGCAGTGATGTCCATGGAAGGACTCTTTGCACACCAAGTATTCTTCTCTTTCCTTGCGCTTGTGAAGAATCACATCTCGTAAGTCAAGTACATCTCGATCAACCTTTACACTCGTTTTATGGGCCCAGGAATCCCGAGCGCACGAGTGCGTTGGTATCATGTTTGCTTCCTGATACGGGGCTATTAAAAGCACTTGCCCTCGATCATTGTTGGAAGACTCTTGGGAACCACCCTGTCCGTTTACCGCCGGGGGCTGGACACGGGCGGTCCTGTACCACTTTCCATCAGAGGCCCGCATAACAGTTAGCGGGACTCTCTGATGGTCAAAGGTTGGGACAGCTGACTGAGCTCGATGAGCCCGTGCTGTCCTAGACTTCTTCGTTCTAGCACCCGAGGGTGCGTAGTAGGAAGAGTCCAAGTTCTGCCGCATAGAATCTGGCACATTTTCATTAAAGTTGCTGATGTCAGGACCGCATAAGAGGCGGTCGAAGACTGAACCCGAGCCGCATAGGGCAGATGGTTGACGACTGGGATTGGATGCCGCATAGGTCATCTTCCTGCGGCCAGGGTTGGTGGCCACCTAGGCATTCTGCATGCGGCTAAGATTGGTGGCCGCATAAGCCTTCTGCATTCGGCTGGGATTGGTGGCCACATGAGCCTTCTGCATGCGGCTGGGATTGATGGCCGTATGAGCCTTCTGCATGCGACTGGGATTGGTTGCCGCATGAGCCTTTTGCATGCGGCTGGCACTCTTATGCGACTTCTTCCTGGACCGCATAGAGTTCCTATTTGCTCTCGCAAGTCCAGCATCGTAGTATTTTCCTTTCCATGACTTGGGGAGAGCAGGGTCCTCTGCGGCCTGAAGTGGGGCCGCATGTGAGTCTTTTTCGCCGTCTTGGGCAGCAGAGAACACTTTTTCCAGAGCTTAGGAAGGGGCAATGGTTTTGGGCCTCCACTCTCTACGGACCTTCTTTGTGTCGGCTCGCTTCTGGATGGGGCTAGCGCTCCCCTCGGAGAGCATCTCTTTAAACGCTTGCTGGTCGAAGCGAACGACCAGCATCTGATGCGTGGAGCCGAGTTTGGCTGCGTCCGATTGTGTCACCAATTTTTCAGTAGTGGAGAAGTTAGTCCCCAGTAGAGTCACCATCGTGTTTGCCATTGATTGTCGTAGAACAGAACAGTTTTATAGGAGGACTGAACTTTGACTCACAATTGCAAACTCGCTTGTACAAAAGAGAGCCTAGGAACAAAACCTAGGAAAAGCAATCTAACTACAATTGTTTAGTTTTGATTCTGCGGGGTGACGGTAGAGGCTCGAAAAAGTGCTATCAACTCTGCCTTACTCCTTGGACGGTCGAACGCAACCTCGACTCCGGTAAAAAAATGCTCTCTCTCTGCCTGGGTATGTATATCTCTCTGTGTGTCTCTGTGTATACAAGGGAATAGCACCTTGCTATTTATAGGAAGTCATGAGTAATGGGGGTGTACAACCACGTGGCTAATTTTGGGCCACATCCTTGTAATTGTGCCTCGAGAAGTGGACAGTTGGAGATTGGTTAAGATTGATCATGATCTGTTTGTTGCACTAAATCCGAACTGTTAAGACTTGGTCAATTTCTGCCACATGTCTCAACTGCTACTCTGTGGCGAGCCGCATGAATGATGCATCCTGGCTGAGCCGCATGAAGGATTGTCCCATAGCCGAGTCGCATGAAGAGTGTCTCATGACTGGGCCACATGAAAGTTGTCTCATGACCGAGCTGCATGAGGGTGGTCTCATGACTGAGCCGCATGAGGGTGGTCTCATGGCCGACCCGCATGAGAGGGGTCTCAAGACCGAACCGCATGAGAGTGGTCCCATGACTGAGCCACATGAAAGTCGCATAGGCGATCCGCATAAAGAGTTGTCTTTGGATTTTGTGAACTGTGCCAGATATCATGATGATTTTCTCGTCTTTTTAGGAGCATGTCATGTCTTGTCTTTATGTCAGAACCATCATCTCTGTCAGAGCTGTCGCCTTTATGTCAGAGTAATTATGGCCAGCTGTATAGGCAGATTTTGTACCGCATAAGGGCGCATGAAGCTTCCTGAGCCGCATGAAGCTTTCTGAGCCGCATGAAGCTCCCAGGGATTTTGAGCCGCATGAAACTCCCCAGGTTTTGAGCCGTATGAAGTTTCATGTTGATTCTGGGCCGCATAGAAATTCCTATTCTTTTTCATGCTTCTACAGGAGCATCATATGGCATTACGTTTGTTTGTCATTGATTGTAAAAGTACAGAACAATTTTATAGGAGGACTGAACTTAGACTCAGAATATAAACTCATTCGCACAAAGAAAGCCTAGGAATGGAAACCAAGGTACAACAATCTAAGTACGATTGTTTATTTTTGATTCTGGGGGGTGACGATAGAGGCTCGGGAAAGCGACGGCAGCTCTGCCTTACTCCTTGGACGATCGGACGTAGCCTTGGCTCTGATGAAGAAATGCTCTCAGGATGGGAAGACTCTTCTGTGCGCGCCTTTGTCTCTCTGTGTGTCCAGCCGGGTGGAGAGGATCTCTTTTGCAAAGGAATGGCACCTTGCTATATTTTTCCATTTTTTTTTGGATCCTTTTGCTAGGGAATGGCACCTTGCTACTTAAAGGAGTGGGGTGTGATTATTAGGGTTTGCAACGATTGTCCCTTGAAAAGTCGGTGGCCAATAATCTGCACCATTGATCTTGATTGCATCATATCTGGGCAGTTAATTCTTGATTGTGCCAAATTCGTATAGGCAATTAATGCTGATCGTAATGAATCTTCATAATTTGTCATGACAAGCTCGGATCTCCTGCCATGTGTTCAATTTGCTAAATTACAACGAATCTGATTTGATCCGTGTAATTATGGTGATTGTACTAAATCTGGTTGTTATGATTTACGAGCAGCCATAATTTCGAGGGGATAAGACAGCCACATGTCTCAACTGTCATGAGGATCGCCACGTGTCTCAACTGTCATGAGGACCGCCACTTGTCCTATCTGTCATGAGGACCGCCATGTGTCTTATCTGTCATGAGTTGGACGTCCTGACAGAGCCGCATGAATGCGGTCTCTAAGTGAACCGTATACGGATGGCCCCCACGATCGTAGCCGCATGAAGTTAGCAGTCGCATGAGGGTGACAGCCACATGTGTCACGACCCGCACCCACTGTGAGGGTACGAGCGCGTAACAACGCCCAGCCTACGCCGCAGTGTCGGCGGTAGAACGCTGTTCTAGGTCACTATCTAACCAACCAATCACGCAATTATATAATGTACTTGTCAAAATATCAACTCCGAACGGAGGACAAGTATAGATATAATGTAATCTCAATCACAGTCTAAGCACGATATGATAGCACAGAAGATCATAACTAAGACTAAATAATAGAAATAAAATCAACAACTAAAAAATATAATCTAACAATCTCAACTACATAACTCAACTTATATACAACTCCAGTTCTAATACATGAAAGCTAAACAAAACAACTAGCTAATCTCTCGATCACTCCTGAGTGTCGGAGACATAGGTAGCTAAGCCATCTCCTGGTCTGTAATATGTACGGCATGTGTCCTAAGGACAATCATCTGTAAAATTTACAACAGGTCCAGTCAGGACAGGAACGAGCACAATCTCATCTAGAAAACCCAAGTGAATGACAGAGAACTATAAAGCAGTTATAGACAGTTGTATTGATGAACATGGCAGTTTATATTCAGGTGATGGTAAGAAAGACAGATATAGTGCAAGGAAAGTAAGTAACTAAACAAGAGGAGAATCATGGCAATAAAGATTGTAAATAAAAACTAGCTGAACCAGGGTAACATGATATAAGTCCAGACAGTAAATATAGACAAGTGTAACTCCAATGTAAGTCCAGTACAAGATGAATCTAATACAAGATGAATCCAGTACAAGACGACTAAAGTCATAGTGATCAATAATTCCAGGGTGAGTCCAGCCTATACTCTAACAGTGTGTTTTAAAATACCGAGATCGACATGTAAACGGCTATAGGTAATCCGGCACATCACACACCTGGCCAGGTGTGAGATGGCTATCATTCCAGTTTGATTCCAGCATAGGGTGATTCCAGAATTGGGGTATGTCTACATGTCTTACTCTAGTATTTCCCCTCCCAGCAAGTGAATCCAGAATTCCGACACAATGATTCAAGATGAGTCCAGCCAGAATATGATGATACCAGTAAATGATTCCAGAATAATTCCAGTAATAGAGGCCAGACAATAAATGTGTGTCGCATACATGAATCCAGAAATATCCATACGTGTTGTAACAGTGAATCGCATACAACTAACTAGAACTGAAGTACAGTAATTGACAAGTAAATAAGAGAACTATCAGAGAATGTACTCGCCTGATACTCTGAAAAGAGTAGTGTAATATCAGATGTCTGCACCGGAGTCACAATGTCATAAATAGAGTAGTACAGGTTATAATATGTTCAATACAAGAAAAATAAAAGTTACTATGCAACTACATGATTTCTAGGTCAAATTAGGTCAAAGTCAACTCTAAGTCAAACCTGGTCAACTGTTTAGGTCAAACTAGGTCAATTCTAGTCAACAAAGTCACTTGGGCCTAGTGGGTCAATTTCTAGGTCATTCTATAGGCTATCTACTAACTTTAGACTAGGATACCAATCTATGACAAGATACTAGAGTAGACTATCTATCAATATCACTATCTAAGTCATATGTATATACTTAGTAATGTACCTTCTAGGCTAATTCTAGGTCAAGCTTGTCATATCCAAAAATATAATCAACACTAGCTAGTATCTCCATGTGCTTAGCCTATAATGTATATAGGCTCAGGCATATCGATTCCATTACTCTACTCTTATGTACCCTTCACTTATATACTCATAAAGAGACCTGATACCCCATGTTTCCATATGCTAAGACAAGCACATAGGTAATCTCATAGCTAGTATCCTACTTCCTATACATATATTATATGACAATACCCTATCCTTGTCTATTATCTACCTTTATAGGCCCCTCTTGACTCTTACAAACCATAGGTAATCTCACTAACCTATTCTACAACCTTTCCTATCTAATATTGCTCACACTCTCATCTCTCACTCACTCATACCCTTATACACTAACCCTCTATCCTACACTACCAACTCCATATCCTGCTGCTACTACTGCTCTAATTGCTGCCAAGTAAAATTGCCTAAGTCCTTTCCCCTTTCTCTAAACTGAACCATACCTACAATGTATATAGATAACCCACATACATATTAATACACTCACAAGATATAAACCCCACATATGTATGTACTAAGTATTATATATCTATACAACTAGCAGATCCCACATATCTCAGAAAACTGAACCCACATATCCTAGACACTCCTACCAAGCCACTGCTGCTACTGGCTACTGTCATTCACCTATTCATTACTTTTGGCTGCCAACCCAATTCAGTTCATTGTGTGTGTGTGTGTGTGCATAGGAGAACACCATGTTCTCAGTTCAGATTTCAGTCAATGTGTGTAGGGAGTGAGTGAGTAATTGCTTGAGTGTTTGAGAGGGCATGAGTGACAGTGTTCTCAGGAACATGCTAAGGGTGTGTGAGCATGACAGTGTAGATTGAACATAGATATTGATTATCAGGAAAATAGGAAAAATTAGTGTATCAGGTAAAGGAACAACTAGGATCGGGTGTGAGAGTGTGCGTGCAGAGTAGTTTTCAGATTTAATAGTTCAGGTTGCAATATGTGAGTGTGTGTTTAAATACATAGAGATCAATGTGGGTAAAACCAGTGTTGCACACTCTCAGAATTCCAGTTTATAGTATCAAACATGCGTGTGTGTGTGTGTCCATTGTAGCATAGGCATATGGGTATCTACATTCTCAGATTTCAGATTTTAATAGTAAACACAACCAGTGTCAAACTCAAATTTGTGTGAGTGTATATAGTATACCTGTGTGTTCTCCTGTGGTGAGTGAGTGACAAACTCAGGAAGACAGTGAATCAGTGTTTTAGCAATATGTCCTCAGAAATCCCAACAGTGCAAAAGTGTGCTAATATTTGTGTATCAGTGTATAATCTCAAAATCCAATAAAACTCGGAACCAATCACTACCATATCTATAACTCCTAATACAAACTAGCTCAGTTAGATATAGGAAATAAACCTTGTAATTGAACTAACAATTTCAGGAAGACCCAATGACAGAGGAATTCTCAGGAACAAAAACAGTACACATAAATCAGTAAATGGGGAAAATTGAAAATCGACACCTAAAATCGTGTTAATAATATGAATTAATGGTTGGTAATTAGTGTCACATGTGTACACGTGTCTAATGGGACACCCACGAGTCCAAGAATTAGGATACGAGGTGTCCAAAATCGAGAAGGATACACCCAGGCACATTCGTACTGTGCAGTATCGTACTGTGAGTACGAGGCACCGTACACTCGACACAGGACACGTGATACTTCGTGCTTGTGTCCGTGTGTTCGCCACACATAGGGCTACACATTGGACACAACACGAGGTGTCCAAGTGGCTCGTGTCAGGTGCACGAGACACGTATCAATGGTCGAAACCAACGCGTGCAGAATCAGTGTAAACCCAGTGCGCACGTAATTTCTTCGTGCAGAAACATCGAGGTCCCACGAAACTTTATAAGTGTCGTACAGTCACTAGGAGAACGTGTCCACCAAATATCAGGGCCTGAGTCGCCGTGTCGTGTCCGCAATGGCACCCGAGCAGCAGGGTAGCGCACCGGGGCCTCGTGCGTACGTGTGTGTCTAAATATGGACACAAACGTGTCCAAAAATGTGCTCAGTAGCACACGAATATGAAGTACACATATAGGTATACACTACGACACGTGTCCGATACGGATACCAAACGGACACAAAATCCACCCAATTTCGAGGTACAGCTAGGGGACACCTAAACCTAGCCTAATATGCAAAGAAATCAAAATAATAATGCAATTTAAAGGGTTTTACCTATAGGTGCAAATTGTATGGAAAAGCTCCAAATGGGGGTGTTCCTCTTGATGGCCAAAAGCTCCAATTTGATCTCAAACTGAAATTAACCTCCAGAAATGATAACTATACAGAAATTAGAACCTAATGCAAAAGACTAGGATTAAAAAGGAATAAAAATGGATTTATGGGGATTTTTGGAAGGGGAAAAATATCTTTCTTTCTCCAAGTGTTGGAATGAAATAAAAGAGTCAAGCCCTAATGAATAAGTGTTTATATAGGATGGGGATCCCTATGTGGCTGGTCATAAGCTCAATAATTAGGGTTAGGGTTTACTAAATGGCCCATGGGCTTAAGTCATAATCAATCAAATCATTAAGCCATAAGTCATTTCATGAAACCACAAGCCATGACTTAAATTCACTTAAACTAATCCTCCTAATCCAAAATTAGTTTCTAATGACTAAAAGTAGGTTAACCTAAGTTAGACTAGGGTCACCATGGCTAGGATTAGCTTCTAGGCTAGTCCACTAGGTCTCAACAAGTCAAGGTCAACTAGAATTCACCAATTCAATAAATCATCAAATAATTCTAATAAGTCAAAATGATCAAATTACCCCTAGGCTAAAAATGATAATTAAATCATCCTAATGATATGGTTAGGCTCTATGTCATGCAGTCTCTAGGATTTCACTGGCAGCACATCAAAATCACAAGTCATGACTTAAACCAGTTTTTAAATATTTTAAAAATTATTAAAAATCACCAAAAATCATAATGTGAAATAAATATCAATAATTAATATTTATAATTATAAAATTTCAAAATTACCCTTATTCCAGAAACTGGGTGTTACAAGTCTACCCCCTTAAAAGAATTTTGTCCTCGAAATTAAGATGATCGCACCCTTCCTAGGTCAAACCCCCAATCAATCAAAGTCGAAGCAACACAATCCTACTGGTCGTGATTCCACAGTCTCGAACAGGGTATCTATACTATCTAGCAATTACAAGCACTATCCTGGCAGGTACTTAGGGAAATCACACATAAAAGTGGGAAGAAAGAATAAGAAGGTCAAACCTGCTAATCCATCACCTACAACATCAGTCTTCTCGGCTGCCATCACAAAAGCTCCACCCCTCTGGTGCTGAGCTACAGGTGGCCTAGCTCCCTCAAAAGGAGGTACAATAGGACAATCTATCTTCTGGTGGGCAGCTGACCCACAGAAATAGCAAACCTTCAACCTCTTCCTGCACTGCTCCCAGATGTGTCCCGGCTTCTTGCAGTAGGAACAACTGATCGCCTTCGGGTCGTGACCCCGATACTGATATTGCACCTGCTGAACTCCCACTGGTGCTTGTGTCTGCTGAATCTGCACATGAGGCCTCTTGGCCTAGCCTTCGCAGCTGCTGGTACCGTGAGCATCCCATCCCCTCTTGAGCCTCAGCTCAAGATCGTCCTCAGCTAATAAAGCTTCCATCAAAATCTCCTCGAATGTGGCATCCCGTTGCCCTTGGTCAAGGACTTGACTTCCTTGACCATACACTTTTGGAACCTCTGGGCCTTCGTCGTCTCGCTCAAGCCTTCTACGAATCTGCCGAGGCGGCCGAACTCCCCAGCGTACTCCTCTACTGACAGGCTCCCCTGAACTAAGCTCTAAAACTGCGACTCCAAGGCTCGGAGCACTGAATCTGGGAAGAACCTCTTCTTGAAAAAGCCCTTAAACTCCTCCCAGGTCTTTCCAGCTACCCCCACCCTGGGGTCTGACTGATACCAGGTACGACCAAGATCTCGCATCCGGCTAGCTGCTGCCACTATCTGGAGATCTGCCGGTATCCAGGCCAGGCGAAAGATCTTCTCTATATGCTCGATCCACTCGTCAGCATATAAAATCCCCTCCGTCCCCAGGAAGTCTCTGGGGCTCATCTTCTGGAACTGCTCTATCCCAGGTGTCTTCGGCTGCTGGACTACTGGTCGAGCTACGACTGTCATAAGGGCCAACTCCATGCTCCTGGCCTGCCGAGTCTGCTGCACCTCCATAAAATGCTGAAAGTAGGCGAACATCTGTGCTGCATCCATGTATCCTCTAGGCGACGCCTGCTGGAAAGGCACCTCTGGGATGACTGGGTCCTACCTCCGAGCTGGTGGAGGCATACCCCTGCTGCTGGTGGAGGGGCTCCTCCGAATGCAGCTGAAACGCCTACCCCAGCTGGCATGACTGGGGCTGCGGTACCAGGGGCTGGCTGTTGGGTATGAGAGGTGGCAGACCTCTCATCGGCATCCCCCTAGCCCTAGCGATGTGATCTTGTCTCAACCATCCTGGAGACAGATCAAACAAGGAATCAATACTGAGATAGAAGCGATAAATCTAGGGGGACGGTAAATTTTCAAGGAAGACAAATCAGCAAGATATATAGATGGCATGAATTTGAAGTAGAATTTTTCCTAACTGTGATTGAGTGCCTCTCTGTTAAAGCATATCTCTCAATCCTATTGTAGGCTCGTAGCAGTAAAACTAAGTCGCCGTACTACCATGTTATCGCACTAATGCGACTCTCGACCTACATGGGCCACCACTAAAAATATGTCACGACCCGCACCCACTGTGAGGGTACGAGCGCGTAACAACGCCCAGCCTACGCTGCCGTGTCGGCGGTAGAATGCTGTTCTAGGTCACTATCTAACCAACCAATCACGCAATTATATAATGTATTTGTCAAAATATCAACTCCGAACGGAGGACAAGTATAGATATAATGTAATCTCAATCACAGTCTAAGCACGATATGATAGCACAGAAGATCATAACTAAGATAAATAACAGAAATAAAATCAACAACAACATAATATAATCTGACAATCTCAACTACATAACTCAACTTATATACAACTCCAGTTCTAAAACATGAAAGTTAAATAAAACAACTAGCTAATCTCCCGATCACTCCTGAGTGTCGGGGCCATAGGTAGCTAAGCCATCTCCTGGTCTGTAATATGTAGGGCATGTGTCCTCAGGGCAATCATCTATAAAATTTACAACAGGTCCAGTCAGGACAGGAACGAGCACAATCTCATCTAGAAAACCCAAGTAAATGATAGAGAACTATAAAGCAGTTATAGACAGTTGTATTGATGAACATGGCAGTTTATATTCAGGTGATGGTAAGAAAGACAGATATAGTACAAGGAAAGTAAGTAACTAAATAAGAGGAGAATCATGGCAATAAAGACTGTAAATAAAAACTAGCTGAACCAGGGTAACATGATATAAGTCCAGACAGTAAATGTAGACAAGTGTAACTCCAATGTAAGTCCAGTACAAGACGAATCTAATACAAGATGAATCTAGAACGAGACGATTCCAGTCATAGTGATCAATGATTCCAGGATGAGTCCAGCCTATACTCTAACAGTGTGTTTTAAAATACCGAGATCGACATGTAAACGGCTATAGGTAATCTGGCACATCGCACACCTGGCCGGGTGTGAGATGGCTATCATTCCAGTTTGATTCCAGCATAGGGTGATTCCAGAATTGGGGTATGTCTACATGTCTTACTCTAGTATTTCCCCTCCCAGTAAGTGAATCTAGAATTCTGACACAATGATTCAAGATAAGTCCAGCTAGAATATGATGATACCAGTAAATGATTCCAGTAATAGAGGCCAGACAATAAATGTGTGTCACATACATGAATCCAGAAATATCCATACGTGTTGTAACAGAGAATCGCATACAACTAACTAGAACTGAAGTACAGTAATTGACAAGTAAATGAAAGAACTATCAGAAAATGTACTCGCCTGATACTCTGAAAAGAGTAGTGTAATATCAGATGTCTGCACCGGAGTCACAATGTCCTAAATAGAGCAGTACATGTTATAATATGTTCAATACAAGAAAAATGAAAGTTACAATACAACTACATGATTTTTAGGTCAAATAAGGTCAAAGTCAACTCTAAGTCAAACCTGGTCAACTGTCTAGGTCAAACTAGGTCAATTCTAGTCAACAAAGTCACTTGGGCCTAGTGGGTCAATTTTTAGGTCATTCTATAGGCTATCTACTAACTTTAGACTAGGATACCAATCTATCACAAAATACTATAGTAGACTATCTATCAATATCACTATCTAAGTCATGTGTATATACTTAGTAATGTACCTTCTAGGCTAATTCTAGGTCAAGCTTGTCATATCCAAAAATATAATCAACACTAGCTAGTATCTCCATGTGCTTAGCCTATAATGTATATAGGCTCAGGCATATCGATTCCATTACTCTACTCCTATGTACCCTTCACTTATATACTGATAAAGAGACCTGATACCCCATGTTTCCATATGCTAAGACAAGCCCATAGGTAATCTCATAGCTAGTATCCTACTTCCTATATATGTATTATATGACAATACCCTATCCTTGTCTATTATCTACCTTTATAGGCCCCTCTTGACTCTTACAAACCATAGGTAATCTCACTAACCTATTCTATAACCTTTCTTATCTAATATTGCTCACACTCTCATCTCTCACTCACTCATACCCTTATATACTAACCCTCTATCCTACACTACCAACTCCATATCCTGCTGCTACTATTGCTCTAATTGTTGCCAATTAAAATTACCTAAGTCCTTTTCCCTTCCTCTAAACTGAACCATACCTACAATGTATATAGATAACCCACATACATATTAATACACTCACAAGATATAAACCCCACATATGTATATACTAAGTATTATTTATCTATACAACTAGCAGATCCCACATATCTCAGAAAACTAAACCCATATATCCTAGACACTCCTACCAAGCCACTGCTGCTACTGGCTACTGTCATTCACCTATTCATTACTTATGGCTGCCAACCCAATTCAGTTCACTGTGTGTATGTGTGTAGGAGAATACCATGTTCTTAGTTCAGATTTCAGTCAATGTGTTTAGGGAGTGAGTGAGTAATTGCTTGAGTGTTTGAGAGGGCATGAGTGACAGTGTTCTCAGAAACATGCTAAGGGTGTGTGAGCATGAAAGTGTAGAGTGAACATTGATATTGATTCTCAGGAAAATAAAAAAATTGGTGTATCAGGTAAAGAAACAACTAGGATCGGGTGTGAGAGTGTGCGTGTAGAGTTGTTTTCAGATTTAATAGTTCAGGTTGCAATGTGTGAGTGTGTGTTTAAATACATAGAGATCAATGTGGGTAAAACCAGTGTTGCACACTCTCATAATTCCAGTTTGTAGTATCAAACATGCATGTGTGTGTGTCCATTGTAGCATAGGCATATGGGTATCTACATTCTCAGATTTCAGATTTCAATTGTGAACACAACCAGTGTCAAACTCAGATTTGTATGAGTGTATACAGTATACCTGTGTGTTCTCCTGTGATGAGTGAGTGACAAACTCAGAAAGATAGTGAATCAGTGTTTTAGCAATATGTCCTCAGAAATCCCAACAGTCAAAAGTGTGCTAATATTTGTGTATCAGTGTATAATCTCAAAATCCAATGAAATTCGGAACCAATCACTACCACATCTCTAACTCCTAAGACAAACTAGCTCAATTAGATATAGGAAATAAACCTTGTAATTGAACTAACAATTTTAGGAAGACCCAATGGCAGAGGAATTCTCAGGAACAAAAATAGTGCACATAAATTAGTGAACGGGGAGAATTAAAAATCGACACCTAAAATCGTATTAATAATATGAATTATTGGTTGGTAATTAGTGTCACATTTGTACACGTGTCTAATGGGACACCCACGAGTCCAAGAATTAGGACACGAGGTGTCCAAAATCGAGAAGGATACAACCAGGCACATTCGTACTGTGTAGTGTCGTGCTGTGAGTATGAGGCACCGTACACTCGATACAGGACACGTGACACTTCGTGCTTGTGTTCGTGTGTTTGCCACACATAGGGCTACATATTGGACACAACACGAGGTGTCCAAGTGGCTCATGTCAGGTGCATGAGACACGTATCAGTGGTCGAAACCAACGCGTACAGAATCAATGTAAACCTAGTGCACACGTGATTTCTTTGTACACACACATCGAGGTCCCACGGAACTTTATAGGTGTCGTGTCAGTCACTAGAAGAACGTGTCTACCAAATATCAGGGCATGAGTCGCCGTGTCGTGTTCGCAATGGCACACGAACAGCAGGGTAGCGCACCGGGGCCTCGTGCGTACGTGTGTGTCTAAATATGGACACAAACGTGTCCAGAAATGTGCTCAGTAGGACACGAATATGAAGTACACATATAGATGTAGGAATTCAATCAAAAAGATTTGGAAAAATAGAAAGAAAATCCCACTTAGGCATTTCATCAAACACCTAGGTATACACTATGACACGTGTCCGATACGGACACCAAACGGACACGAAATCCACACTGTTTCGAGGTACAGCTAGGGGACACCTAAACCTAGCCTAATATGCAAAGAAATCAAAATAATAATGCAATTTAAAGGGTTTTACCTATAGGTACAAATTGCATAGAAAAGCTCCAAATGGGGGGTGTTCCTCTTGATGGCCAAAAGCTCCAATTTGATCTCAAACTGAAATTAACCTCCAGAAATGATAACTATACAGAAATTAGAACCTAATGCAAAAGACTATGATTAAAAAGGAATAAAAATGGATTTATGGAAATATTTGGAAGGGGGAAAATACCTTTCTTTCTCCAAGTGTTGGAATGAAATAAAAGAGGCAAGCCCTAATGAATAAGTGTTTATGTAGGGTGGGGATCCCTATGTGGCTGGTCATAAGCTCAAAAATTAGTGTTAGGGTTTACTAAATGGCCCATGGACTTAAGTCATGATCAATCAAATCATTAAGCCATAAGTCATTTTATGAAACCACAAGCCATGACTTAAATTCACTTAAACTAATCCTCCTAATCCAAAATTAGTTTCTAATGACTAAAAGTAGGTTAACCTAAGTTAGACTAGGGTTACCATGGCTAGGGTTAGCTTCTAGGCTAGTCTACTAGGTCTCAACAAGTCAAGGTCAACTAGAATTCACCAATTCAATAAATTATCAAATAATTCAAATAAGTCAAAATAACCAAATTATCCCTAAGCTAAAAATGATAATTAAATCATCCTAATGACATGGTTAGGCTCTAGGTCATGCAGTCTCTAGGGTTTCACTGGCAGCACATCAAAATCACAAGTAATAACTTAAACCAGTTTTTAAATAGTTTAAAAATTATTAAAAATCACCAAAAATTATAATATGAAATAAATATCAATAATTAATATTTATAATTACAAAATTTCAAAATTACCCTCATTCCAGAAACTGGGTGTTACAGCATGAAGGAGGCAGCCGCATGAAGGTGGCAGCCGCATGAAGGAAGCAGCCGTATGAAGCGGGCAGCCGCATGAAGGAAGCAGCCGCATGAAGCGGGTAGCCATATGAAAGAAGAAGCCACATAAAGCGGGTAGCCGCATGAAGGAAGCAGCCGCATGGGGGTAGCAGTCGTATGAAGAGGGCGGCCGCAAAGAGGTGGCAGCCGCATGAAGGTGGCAGCCGCATAGGGGTGCTTGGGACTTGACGGATCCTGCCAGTTTATAAATTATTTTCTTTTTTTCCCAAGGAGCACACCATCATTGTCACGACCCGCACCCGCCTTTCGGATACGAAGAGTGTCCAAGCCCAGCCTACGCCACAGTGTCGGTGGTAGTACGCTGTCTAAATACAAGTCACGGCAATCTAGAAACACATGGTAACTATATCTCATCCACAGAAATAATCGAGTCACAGTCAAGATCAATGAAAAGACATGGAACTGAATAATAATGAATAAACTGAATATCAAGGTCACGTCCGTTGGAAACAAATCCACTATTAATAGACAGTAGAAATAGAGTAATACATGAAGTAACTAACTGGATAAAACGGCTAATCTTGACCACCTCAACTGTAAGCACTGCGCTCTGATGCTAACTCAAAATCCACTCGACTGCTCTTGGCTCAAACTCGGCTAACCTGAAGAGATCATTAGGTCCTCAGAGGACTAGCAAGATACATAAAAATGAGCATTTCTAACAGTTTATTATGCATGGAGAAAATACAGAATAACCAAGTAAAACTGAGCAATGAATAAAGCACGAATCTATACACTATCTACACGTAAATGAACTACTGAACGAGGACGATAGAACACATGTCAAGGTGTCAACGGATAACCAAAACGAATAGTCAAACCCTCGTCCCTAGTGTGGACTCGCAGGTTTGAACTACTAACCCTCGCCCCTAGTGTGGACTCGCAGGCTAGCATCACCCTCGTCCCTAGTGTGGACTCGCAGGCGTAAACCATATACTACTAACCCTCGTCCCTAGTGTGGACTCGCAGGCTAGCATCTACTACTAACCCTCGTCCCTAGTGTGGACTCTCAGGCTAGCACCACCCTCGTCCCTAATATGGACTCGCAGGTGTGGACCAATAACTACTAACCCTTGTCCCTATCGTAGACTCGCAGGTTCGCTTCAAGGTTTCAAGACACGGAGGAAAAAGCAGTTCGGTTCACGACTCACGGCACAACTCGATCAAGGCTCAATGAATACGTCCAATAAGATACAAAGTTAACTGTGAACACTGTCTATATAGCAATGATACAAGTATAAAAACAGGATATAAAAGATACATGGCAACATTATGATGAAAACTGGATAATAATAAAGACAGTGCATGTAAATAAAGCTGTATAGAAAGGCAAGGTATACTTGCCTTAGGTCCTGAGCTGTTGACACGGGTCAAGTCCGTATCTCGGTCCAATATCCTGATTTTAGAGTTCATTATGTCAATAAGTGAAAATACAACAATTGTACTAACTATTTAAGTCTCTAGGGTAACTCTAAGTTATTATGGCTTCCTTAGCTCTATAGACATCTAGGAAACACCATCCTTTCATACTTCTTATTACTTACGCTCTATGTCTCAATTACCATGGTATACCATTCATCTATGTATATACGTATTCTTAAATATCCACCAACTAAGCTACCTATATATGCATTAATCTCTACAATATATATAACCAGGATACACTCCAGGGTGACCTGTTCCATATTGGGACACCACCCATACTACCTTACACCTATTACTGATATACAATTTCCTATATACACACACAGGAGTGTGTTGTTTCCCCTGCATACTGCCATTAGAAGTATCAAGTGATACTTGGTATCACCACATTCATATAATATAAGGTCCTCCATGTACTAAGTACTTAGGGAAAAACATGGATAATTACCCTATAGGTTTCAGGGGAGAACCCCCCCCCCCATTACAGTTAACAGGAACTCCCTCCTAAGACTGAAACTTCACACGATAATGTGGTTGCTCCCTAACACTATCCTACAGGAAAATTTATTCATAGTACTCTAGAGTATATAACATGGCCTATAACATGTGTGTGAAGTAAAATGACTAAGCAATAGAGAACCCACTGCAAGCCTTTCACCATTAAAAACAAGACCAAGTTATGTTAATTATTACTTAATGGATTAAACAATCTAAATGATAACAATATGAAATGTGTCTTGGCATATATATATATATATATATATATATATATATATATATATATATATTTCAGAAGTCACTTTTAAGAGCCAGATATACAAACAAAAGGGAAAAAGATTATACGTGACAAGGTTCAAAACTTAAAGACACTAGGGAAGAAAGGGTTCTAATGTGAGGGTTAAAGAGGTATGCTGATATAAAGGGAAGACCTGAACTCTCTTCCTAATGGAACTGAACTCTGAACTGGACTTAATGTTCCCAGGTAATATTATTCATACAAAGAAATATTTACATTAACCCATATGGCAAGACAAAGACTGTAATACAATGGAAATGGTTGAAGTAAATGAATCAATTGAATGATCTACATATCTCCTAGCCAACTAGGATCAGTACAATATCTATTATCATTTCCTATTGAACTAATACCCCAATCAATTCTTATCCCAATCAGTTTTGGTATTACACATCAGCTTTCAACTGATGCCCAGATCAGTTTTAGAGTTAATCAGCACATCAGTCATGGTCCCCATGATGTTGCATTAAGTTGGGTATCCTTTGGATATCCTGGGTCATGGAATATACCATGTTTCCTGTTCCTGACATCAGTAAGATATACCCCCAAGTCTTTATTCAGATTCAAAGTGTCCTGCTACCAAACATACATAGGATATTCCCAGTGCTACTGTGATACGCAGGGCACTCTTCAGATTCAAAGTGTCCTGCTACCAAACATTTTGGAAAGTAAGCTAAGGGGATTATAAGCAACCTTTTTAAGTGGGCTCAGGAAACAAAATAACTAATATTTTCTACAGATATGCATCCAACTAGACCAGTTTTATCTTTATAACTTAAGAAACTGATTTCAAAAGAACTGAAACTGTATAACAAAACAAAGTTTTAGAGAAAATAGATAACATTCATGCACTATTACTCTATCCTGGGCTGATGTGATGGTATGCAATGGCAGGTGTTAAGGGTCTGAACAAGAGAAGGGAAAACTATTGGAATTAGTTCAATCCTCAATTATTACATAATCCAAGTCACAGGAAGCAATCAGAGCATATACTTTATATCATTCGAATCAGTATGGTACTTGTCCTAATGTCCAACCTGATGTAGTGGTTTAGGATGTTGGTACCATACCAATACTCTATGGTCAACAAGGAAATTCATGAATCCGTATCTCCTAGATAACAAGGAAGGGTCTATAAGAATTTTATTATCAGTCTACTGCTACATCCTTTCCTATTGATATAGCTACATCACCCCTTTGTGAATAGCAATGTCATGTCACAAGGAAACAGATATGACTGATATGACAAGTGCGCTGTTCCTGCAGTAATCGAATAGAGGACTGGTGGCTTGATACTCAACTCTCCAAATACCATTTGGTACCCCCAATCCTATGGCTTGATACCAATAATCAACTTTGATCCTCATGTCATAACTGATACAAGAGGATGGACATTACTAAGGATATGAACTTCAGAGTTGAACAAGTCACAAGAGAACAATAAATAAAAGAGTAATTGGACACAGTAGTATCCATGATCTAGGGACTCAACCAAAGATCTGTACCTAACCGAGTTCCTGTCACTATCAATAGATTCGAAGGACCCTATCTATCAGCAGAAACCTGACATAGCCATCTATTTCTAGGAATTGGTGACATTTGTAGGTACCAGGTATCAAACTAAGTTCTTTTAGGCATTGTATCGAACACAAAGTATAATCAGATGTGCAAAAGGGTGTTTGGGAATACCTGTACTGCAGTAGTGAAGATGGGATGGTTCCTCAGTCCTCCCTTCTTGTTCTGCTCCTGGAATGATGATCGAGAGATCTATTTTAGGGTTTCTAAGAGGGTCGGGCACTCCTCTTAATAAATACTCGCGTAGGATCAGAAGGAGGGGACAGGGGATTTTGATTGCTCCTATCTAAATCTTGAGAGAAGGCTCAAATTTGAATTCGAATCGAATTCAAATACAGGATTGATGTCTCTCGAGTTCAAATTTGATTTGAAAACAGGGTTCGGCTTTGGAGGGATATTTGAATGAGGTTATTTGTATCTTGGTCCCTGCAAATTCCTATATTACCAATTGGTCCCTGCTGGTATTAAAAATAAACAACTAATATAGAGCATTATTTTTACATGTGAGACAAATTTTAATTAATAAAATTAAAAAAAATATAGGAGAAAATTTGGTCAAGGGGTTGACAACTCTATCCCCCTTAATCAAATTTCGTCCTCGAAATTTAAGGAGCTGCGTTCTACTAGAAAGAATAATTTAACAGTTTGCTATAGAGTTGTTGTGAATCTTTGCAATTCAAATCCAAACATAATACTCCTCAAAAACACTACTACTATAATCTATTGAAAGTTTCCGCCATTCGCTCCGTGTGGTGTCGTCGCATCTTTCGCGTTCATGGCAAAGGCTCACCCTCCTCCTGCGGTTGGTAGTGGTGGGGCACTTGCGTTCTTCTTCGGACAATTGCGAGACAAGTGTTGGTTGGATCCACAAGTCCAACACAAGCCTAATCTGCTGCGACAATTTTCTTGAGTATGGCCTTTCTTCGAGCAATGCTGGCAGATGGGAATGTCTTGGACTTGGCGTCGGGCTGCTTGTGGTTGCTGCTGATGCTGCTGCGCTGGGGTCTTCTCAAAAATGTTGGGGCATTTTGCTGGTGCTGTTTGGTTGTTGCCTCCTCCGAATGCGTCTCGATTCCTCTTCGGCTTGTGGCTCAGTTCTTCTTCTACAGCTTAGGCGAATTCTAGAATCTCCTCGTAATGGTGGCTCGACTGGTGGCGATTGCTAGACAAATCTCGTGAGATAGCCCATTTCTGAATCGTCGTACCTTGTCTTCAGGGGTACTGACCAAGTTCTCCGCGAAGCGGCTGAGGCGGGAAAACTCCGATGTGTAGACGTCGACGGTGTGGTTTCCTTGCTCTAGGTGCTCGAAATGACTCACCAATGCTTCTCATGCTACGTATGGATAGAATTTCCTCTTGAACAGTCGCTTGAACTCCTCCCAAGTCACGTCTGAAGCAAAAAATTGGGGTTCGCCTTGGTACCACGTCCGTGTGATGTCGAAAAGCTGTCCACTGACCGGCTCGATCTTCAGATCATCTGGAACTCGGGCCATCTTCAGATACCTCTCCATGTTCTCCAGCCATTCATCAGCGAAGATGATCCCCTCTGTCCCATGGAACTGCATGGGCCTAAAGTCCATGAAGTGCTTAGGATTCCCCGGACGCTGTCACGGAGCATCTCGAATGTGAAGAACATCTCTCAAAGTGTTACGAAACATGTTGGCCTGCTGCTGGATGATCCCAAGGAGTGTGACATTGTCCAGTGCTGGTGGCAGAGGTAGAACATATGCTGGATATATCCTCGAGGCTGGATGTATCGTCGGCGGTGGGTGCATGGAGAAAGTTGGATACATCACTGGTGCGGGGTGCATGGCTGCTACTGGATGTGGAATACGTGCTGGATGCGGGGCTTGTGCTGGTGGTAGGACAGATGCTAGTGGCAGACCGGGTGCTGGTGGTGGAGTCTGCGGAGGAAACTGTAGAGGTGGTGGAATATCGCCTCTGCGGAATCTCGAGAGTTACGGTTGATTGCCCATATGAGTGAGCTGGCCTTCTTGTGTTGGTGGAGTCATGTACGTAAAAAAGCCTACTGTAGCCGGTGGAGTGTTCAGTGCAGCATTGTTCCTGTCTTGAGAGTCTATCTTGACTGTAACAAAGAAAACACTTTAGTCGTTGAAGAGATTTTCAAGCAAGATGCAAATCAAGGATTTAATGAAATCAAGGATTAAGGATGAACAAGAGTCAAGCCATGTGGATGAGATCCTAAGTGTCTAATCCTATTCGTAGGCTCACGACGGCACAGTGACGTAATCGAAGTGATTAACGTAGACTTGGATGGGCCACCAAAAAAATTTGTCACGACCCGCACCCGCCTTTCGGATACGAAGCGTGTCCAAGCCCAGCCTACGCCGCAGTATCGACGGTAGTACGCTGTCTAAGTACAAGTCACGGCAATCTAGAAACACATGGTAACTATATCTCATCCACAGAAATAATCGAGTCACAGTCAAGATCAATGAAAAGACATAGAACTGAATAATAATGAATAAACTGAATATCAAGGTCACGTCCGGTGGACACAAATCCACTACCAATAGACGGAAGAAATAGAGTAATACATGAAGTAACTAACTGGATAAAACTGCTAATCAAGACCACCTCAACTGCAAGCACTGCACTCTGATGCTAACTGAAAATCCACTCGACTGCTCCTGGCTCAAACTTGGCTAACCTGAAGAGATCATCAGGTCCTCAGAGGACTAGCAAGATACATAAAAATGAGCCTTTCTAACAGTTTATTATGTATGGAGAAAATACAGAATAAATAAGTAAAACTGAGCAATGAATAAAGCACGAATCTATACACTGTCTACCCGTAAATGAACTGCTGAACAAGGACGATAGAACTCATGTCAAGGTGTCAACGGATAACCGAAACGAATACTCAAACCCTCGTCCCTAGTGTGGACTCGCAGGTTTGAACTACTAACCCTCGCCCCTAGTGTGGACTCGCAGGCTAGCATAACCCTCGTCCCTAGTGTGGACTCGCAGGCGTAAACCCTATACTACTAACCCTCGTACCTAGTGTGGACTCGCAGGCTAGCATCTACTACTAACCCTCGTCCCTAGTGTGGACTTGCAGGCTAGCACCACCCTCGTCCCTAATGTGGACTCGCAGGTGTGGACCAATAACTACTAACCCTCGTCCCTATCGTGGACTCGCAGGTTAGCTTCAAAGTTTCAAGACACGGAGGAAAAAGCAATTCGGTTCACGACTCACGGCACGACTCGATCAAGGCTCAATGAATACGTCCAATAAGATACAAAGTTAACTGTGAACACTGTCTATATAGCAATGATACAAGTATAAAAACAGGATATGAAAGATACATGGCAACAATATGATGAAAACTGGATAATAATAAAGACAGTGCATGTAAATAAAGCTGAATAGAAAGGCAAGGTATACTTGCCTTAGGTCCTGAGCTGTTGGCACGGGTCAAGTCCGTATCTCGGTCCAATATTCTAATTTTAGAGTTTATTTCATCATGTCAATAAGTGAAAATACAACAATTGTACTAACTATTTAAGTCTCTAGGGTAACTCTAAGTTATTATGGCTTCCTTAGCTCTATAGACATCTAGGAAACACCATCATTTCATACTTCTTATTACTTAGGCTCTATGTCTCAATTACCATGGTATACCATTCATCTATGTATATACGTATTCTTAAATATCTACCAACTAAGCTACCTATATATGCATGCATCTTTACAATATGTATAACCAGGATACACTCCAGGGTGACCTGTTCCATATTGGGACACCACCCATACTCCCTTACACCTATTACTGATACACAATTTCCTATATACACACACAGGAGTGTTATTTCCCCTGCATACTGCCATTAGAAGTATCAAGTGATACTTGGTATCACCATACATTCATATAATATAAGGTCCTCCATTTACTCAGTACTTAGGGAAAAATAGGGATAATTACCCTACATGTTTCAGGGGAGAACCCCCCCATTACAGTTAACAGGAACTCCCTCCTAAGACTGAAACTTCACACGATAATGTGGTTGCTCCCTAACACTGTCCTACAAGAAAATCCATTCATTGTACTCTAGAGTATATACCATGACCTATAACATGGGTGTGAAGTAAAATGACTAAGCAGCAGAAAACCCACTGCAAGCCTTTCACCATTAAAAATAAGACCAAGTTATGTTAATTATTACTTAATGGATTAAACAATCTAAATGATAACAATATGAAATGTGTCTTGGCATATATATATATTTCAGAAGTCACTTTTAAGATCCAGATATACAAACAAAAGGGAAAAAGATTATACGTGACAAGGTTCAAAACTTAAAGACACTGGGGCAGAGAGGGTTCTAATGTGAGGGTTAAAGGGGTATGCTGATATAAATTGAAGACCTGAACTCTCTTCCTAATGGAACTGAACTCTGAACTGGACTTAATGTTCCCAGGTAATATTATTCATACAAAGGAATATTTACATTAACCCATATGGCAGAATAAAGACTGTAATACAATGGAAATGGTTGAAGTAAATGAATCAATTGAATGATCTACATATCTCCTAGCCAACTAGGATCAGTACAATATCTATTATCATTTCCTATTGAACTAATACCCCAATCAATTCTTATGAACCGATATATCCCAATCAGTTTTGGTATTACACATTAGCTTTCAACTGATGCCCAGATCAGTTTTAGAGTTAATCAGCACATCAGTCATGGTCCCCATGATGTTGCATTAAGTTGGGTATCCTTTGGATATCCTGGGTCATGGAATATACCATGTTTCCTGTTCCTGACATCAGTAGGATATACCCCCAAGTCTTTATTCAGATTCAAAGTGTCCTACTTCCAAACATACATAGGATATTCCCAGTGCTACTGTGATACGCAGGGCACTCTTCAGATTCAAAGTGTCCTGCTACCAAATATTTTGGAAAGTAAGCTAAGGGGATTATAAGCAACCTTTTTAAGTGGGCTCAGGAAACAAAATAACTAATATTTTCTACAGATATGCATCCAACTAGACCAGTTTTATCTTCATAACTTAAGAAACTGATTTCAAAAGAACTGAAACTGTATAACAAAACAAAGTTTTAGAGAAAATAGATAACATTCATGCACTATTACTCTATCCTGGGCTGATGTGATGGTATGCAATGGCAGGTGTTAAGGGTCTGAACAAGAGAAGGGAAAACTATTGGAATTAGTTCAATCCTCAATTATTACATAATCCAAGTCACAGGAAGCAATCAGAGCATATACTTTATATCAGTCGAATCAGTATGGTACCTGTCCTAATGTCCAACCTGATGTAGTGGTTTAGGATGTTGGTACCATACCAATACTCTATGGTCAACAAGGAAATTCATGAATCCGTATCTCCTAGATAACAAGGAAGGGTCTATAAGAATTTTATTATCAGTCTACTGCTACATCCTTTCCTATTGATATAGCTACATCACCACTTTGTGAATAGCAATGTCATGTCACAAGGAAACAGATATGACTGATGTGACAAGTGTGCTGTTCTTGCAGTAATCGAATAGAGGACTGGTGGCTTGATACTCAACTCCCCAAATACCATTTGGTACCCCCAATCCCATGGCTTGATACCAATAATCAACTTTGATCCTCATGTCATAACTGATACAAGAGGATGGACATTACTAAGGATATGAACTTCAGAGTTGAACAAGTCACAAGAGAATAATAAATAAAAGAGTAATTGGACACAGTAGTGTCCATGATCTAGGGACTCAACCAAAGATCTGTACCTAACCGAGTTCCTGTCACTATCAATAGATTCGAAGGACCCTATCTATCAGCAGAAACCTGACATAGCCATCTATTTCCAGGAATTGGTAACATTTATAGGTACCAGGTATCAAACTAAGTTCTTTTAGGCATTGTATCGAACACAAAGTATAATCAGATGTGCAAAAGGGTGTTTGGGAATACCTGTACTGCAGTAGTCAAGATGGGATGGTTCCTCAGTCCTCCCTTCTTGTTCTGCTCCTGGGATGATGATCGAAAGATCTATTTTAGGGTTTCTAAGAGGGTCGGCCACTCCTCTTAATAAATACTCGCGTAGGATCAGAAGGAGGGGACAGGGGATTTTGATTGCTCCTATCTAAATCTTGAGAGAAGGCTCAAATTTGAATTCGAATCGAATTCAAATACAGGATTGATTTCTCTCGAGTTCAAATTTGATTTGAAAACAGGGTTCGGCTGTGGAGGGATATTTGAATGAGGTTATTTGTATCTTGGTCCCTGTAAATTCCTATATTACCAATTGGTCCCTGCTGGTATTAAAAATAAACAACTAATATAGAGCATTATTTTTACATGTGAGACAAATGTTAATTAACAAAATTAAAAAAAACATAGGAGAAAATTTGGTCAAGGGGTTGACAACTCTATCCCCCTTAATCAAATTTCGTCCTCAAAATTTAAGATGCTGCGGTCTACTAGAAAGAATAATTTAACAGTTTGCTATAGAGTTGTTGTGAATCTTTGCAATTCAAATCCAAACATAATACTCCTCAAAAACACTACTACTATAATCTACTGAAAGTTTCCGCCATTCGCTCCGTGTGGTGTCGTCGCATCTTTCGCGTTCATGGCAAAGGCTCACCCTCCTCCTGCGGTTGGTAGTGGTGGGGCACTTGCGTTCTTCTTCGGACAATTACGAGACAAGTGTTGGTTGGATCCACAAGTCCAACACAAGCCTAATCTGCTGCGACAATTTTCTTGAGTGTGGCCTTTCTTCGAGCAATGCTGGCAGATGGGAATGTCTTGGACTTGGCGTCGGGCTGCTTGTGGTTGCTGCTGATGCTGCTGCGCTGGGGTCTTCTCAGAAATGTTAGGGCATTTTGCTGGTGCTGTTTGGTTGTTGCCTCCTCCGAATGCGTCTCGATTCCTCTTCGGCTTGTGGCTCAGTTCTTCTTCTACAACTTAGGCGAATTCTAGAATCTCCTCGTAATGGTGGCTCGACTGGTGGCGATTGCTAGACAAATCTCGTGAGATAGCCCTTTTCTGAATCGTCGTGCCTTGTCTTCAGGGGTGCTGACCAAGTTCTCCGCGAAGCGGCTGAGGCGGAAAAACTCCGATGTGTAGTCATCGACGGTGTGGTTTCCTTGCTCTAGGTGCTCGAACTGACTCACCAACGCTTCTCGTGCTACGTATGGATAGAATTTTCTCTTGAACAGTCGCTTGAACTCCTCCCAAGTCACGTCTGAAGCAAAAAATTAGGGTTCGCCTTGGTACCACGTCCGCATGATGTCGAAAAGCTGTCCACAGACCGACTCGATCTTCAGATCATCTGGAACTCGGGCCATCTTCAGATACCTCTCCATGTTCTCCAGCCATTCATCAGCGTAGACGATCCCCTCTGTCTCATGGAACGGCATGGGCCTAAAGTCCATGAAGTGCTTGGGATTCCCCGGACGCTGTCACGGAGTATCTCGAATCTGAAGAACATCTCTCAAAGTGTTACAAAACATGTTGGCCTGCGGCTGGATGATCCCAAGGAGTGTGACATTGTCCAGTACTGGTGGCAGAGGCAGAACATGTGCTGGATATATCCTCGAGGCTGGATGCATCGTCGGCGGTGGGTGCATGGGAAAAGCTGGATACATCACTGGTGCGGGGTGTATGGCTGGTACAGGATGTGGAACACGTGTTGGATGCGGAGCTTGTGCTGGTGGTAGGACAGATGCTGGTGGCAGACCGGGTGCTGGTGGTAGAGTCTGCGGAGGAAACTGTAGAGGTGGTAGAATATCGCCTCTGCGGAATCTCGAGAGTTACGGTTGATTGCCCATATGAGTGAGCTGGCCTTCTTGTGTTGGTGGAGTCATGTACGTAAAAAAGCCTACTGTAGCCGGTGGAGTGTTCAGTGCAGCATTGTTCCTGTCTTGAGAGTCCATCTTGACTGTAACAAAGAAAATACTTTAGTCGTTGAAGAGATTTTCAAGCAAGATGCAAATCAAGGATTTAATGAAATCAAGGATTAAGGATGAACAAGAGCCAAGCCATGTGGATGAGATCCTAAGTGTCTAATCCTATTCGCAGGCTCACGACGGCACAGTGACGTAACCGTAGTGATTAACGTAGACCTGGATAGGCCACCAAAAAAACTTGTCACGACCTGCACCCGCCTTTCGGATATGAAGCGTGTCCAAGCCCAGCCTACGCCGCAGTGTCAGTGGTAGTACGCTGTCTAAGTACAAGTCACGGCAATCTAGAAACACATGGTAACTATATCTCATCCACAGAAATAATCGAGTCACAGTCAAGATCAATGAAATGACATGGAACTGAATAATAATGAATAAACTGAATATCAAGGTCACGTCCGGTGGACACAAATCCACTACCAATAGACGGAAGAAATAGAGTAATACATGAAGTAACTAACTGGATAAAACTGCTAATCAAGACTACCTCAACTGCAAGCACTGCGCTCTGATGCTAACTCAAAATCCACTCGACAGCTCCTGGCTCAAACTCGGCTAACCTGAAGAGATCATCCGGTCCTCAGAGGACTAGCAAGATACATAAAAACGAGCCTTTCTAACAGTTTATTATGCATGGAGAAAATACAGAATAAACAAGTAAAACTGAGCAATGAATAAAGCACGAATCTATACACTGTCTACACGTAAATGAACTGCTGAACAAGGATGATAGAACTCATGTCAAGGTGTCAACGAATAACCGAAACGAATACTCAAACCCTCGTCCCTAGTGTGGACTCGCAGGTTTGAACTACTAACCCTCGCCCCTAGTGTGGACTCGTAGGCTAGCATAACCCTCGTCCCTAGTGTGGACTCGCAGGCGTAAACCCTATACTACTAACCCTCATCCCTAGTGTGGACTTGCAGGCTAGCATCTACTACTAACCCTCGTCCCTAGTGTGGACTCGCAGGCTATCACCACCCTCGTCCCTAATGTGGACTCGCAGGTGTGGACCAATAACTACTAACCCTCGTCCCTATCGTGGACTCGCAGGTTAGCTTCAAGGTTTCAAGACACGGAGGAAAAAGCAATTCGGTTCACGACTCACGGTACGACTCGATCAAGGCTCAATGAATACGTCCAATAAGATACAAAGTTAACTGTGAACACTGTCTATATAGCAATGATACAAGTATAAAAATAGGATATGAAAGATACATGGCAACAATATGATGAAAACTGGATAATAATAAAGACAGTGCATGTAAATAAAGCTGAATAGAAAGGCAAGGTATACTTGCCTTAGGTCCTGAGCTGTTGGCACGGGTCAAGTCCGTATCTCGGTCCAATATTCTAATTTTAGAGTTTATTTCATCATGTCAATAAGTGAAAATACAACAATTGTACTAACTATTTAAGTCTCTAGGGTAACTCTAAGTTATTATGGCTTCCTTAGCTCTATAGACATCTAGGAAACACCATCCTTTCATACTTCTTATTACTTAGGCTCTATGTCTCAATTACCATGGTATACCATTCATCTATGTATATATGTATTCTTAAATATCTACCAACTAAGCTACCTATATATGCATGCATCTTTACAATATGTATAACCAGGATACACTCCAGGGTGACCTGTTCCATATTGGGACACCACCCATACTCCCTTATACCTATTACTGATACACAATTTCCTATATACACACACAGGAGTGTGTTGTTTCCCCTGCATACTGCCATTAGAAGTATCAAGTGATACTTGGTATCACCACATTCATATAATATAAGGTCCTCCATTTACTCAGTACTTAGGGAAAAACAGGGATAATTACCCTACATGTTTCAGGGGAGAACCCCCCCATTACAGTTAACAGGAACTCCCTCCTAAGACTGAAACTTTATACGATAATATGGTTGCTCCCTAACACTGTCCTACAGGAAAATCCATTCATTGTACTCTAGAGTATATACCATGACCTATAACATGGGTGTGAAGTAAAATGACTAAGCAGCAGAAAACCCACTGCAAGCCTTTCACCATTAAAAATAAGACCAAGTTATGTTAATTATTACTTAATGGATTAAACAATCTAAATGATAACAATATGAAATGTGTCTTGGCATATATATATATATATTTCAGAAGTCACTTTTAAGATCCAGATATACAAACAAAAGGGAAAAATATTATACGTGACAAGGTTCAAAACTTAAAGACACTGGGGAAGAGAGGGTTCTAATGTGAGGGTTAAAGGGATATGCTGATATGAAGGGAAGACCTAAACTCTCTTCCTAATGGAACTGAACTCTGAACTGGACTTGATGTTCCCAAGTAATATTGTTCATACAAAAAAATATTTACATTAACCCATATGGCAGGACAAAGACTGTAATACAATGGAAATGGTTGAAGTAAATGAATCAATTGAATGATCTACATATCTCCTAGCCAACTAGGATTAGTACAATATCTATTATCATTTCCTATTGAACTAATACCCCAATCAATTCTTATGAACAAAATAACCAATATTTTCTACAGATATGCATCCAACTAGACCAGTTTTATCTTCATAACTTAAGAAACTGATTTCAAAAGAACTGAAACTGTATAACAAAACAAAGTTTTAGAGAAGATAGATAACATTCATGCACTATTACTCTATCCTGGGCTGATGTGATGGTATGCAATGGCAGGTGTTAAGGGTCTGAACAAGAGAAGGGAAAACTATTGGAATTAGTTCAATCCTCAATTATTACATAATCCAAGTCACAGGAAGCAATCAGAGCATATACTTTATATCAGTCGAATCAGTATGGTACCTGTCCTAATGTCCAACCTGATGTAGTGGTTTAGGATGTTGGTACCATACCAATACTCTATGGTCAACAAGGAAATTCATGAATCCGTATCTCCTAGATAACAAGGAAGGGTCTATAAGAATTTTATTATCAGTTTACTGCTACTTCCTTTCCTATTGATATAGCTACATCACCACTTTGTGAATAGCAATGTCATGTCACAAGGAAACAGATATGACTGATATGACAAGTGTGTTGTTCCTGCAGTAATCGAGTAGAGGACTGTTGGCTTGATACTCAACTCTCCAAATACCATTCTGGTACCCCCAATCCCATGGCTTGATACCAATAATCAACTTTGATCGTCATGTCATAACTGATACAAGAGGATGGACATTACTAAGGATATGAACTTCAGAGTTGAACAAGTCACAAGAAACAAGAAATAAAAGAGTAATTGGACACAGTGGTGTCCACGATCTAGGGACTCAACCAAAGCTCTGTACCTAACCGAGTTTCTGTCACTATCAATGGATTTGAAGGACCCTATCTATCAGCAGAAACTTGACATGGCCATCTATTTCCAGGAATTGGTGACATTTGTAGGTACCAGGTATCAAACTAAGTTGTTTTAGGTATTGTATCGAACATAAAGTATAATCAGATGTGCAAAAGGGTGTTTGGGAATACCTGTACTGCAGTAGTCAAGATGGGATGGTTCCTCAGTCCTTCCTTCTTGTTTTGCTCCTGGGATGATGATCGAGAGATCTATTTTAGGGTTTCTAAGAGGGTCGGCCACTTGTTACGACCCGCACCCACCGTGAGGGTACGAGTACGTAACAACGCCCAGCCTACGCCGCAGTGTCGGCGATAGAACGCTGTTCTAGGTCATGAACTATAACTAGCATAATATAAATACTCTCCATAAGGAGGCCAACACAGAGGTACAACTCAATCACAATCTAAGGTAGAATGATAAAGATAGATAAACATGAAATCCAAAAGAGATATAGGAGATAGAAGTCTAAGTGTCTAAGATACATAATCCTAGAAATACATCTCAAAACTCAAATACAGTAATCCACAAGTAAATACAACTCAAGCCAACTAAAATAACTATCTATACAATCTCTACTGTGTCTCCTCTAGGCTAGCAGGCAACCTCCAAGCTATCTGTAAAATTTATCAACAGGTCCAGTCAGGACAGGAACGAGCACATCTCATCTAGAAAACCCAAGTAAATGACAGAGAACTATAAAGCAGTTATAGGCAGTTGTATTGATGAAAATGGCAGTTTATATTCAGGTGATGGTAAGAAAGACAGATAAGGTGCAAGGAAAGTAAATAACTAAACAAGAGAAGAATCATAGCAATGAAGTCTGTAAAAATAGAACTAGCTGAACCAGGGTAATATGATATAAAGTCCAGACAGCAATGTAGACCAGTGTAACTCCAAATGTAAGTCCAGTACAAGATGAATCTAATACAAGATGAATCCAGTAAGGGACGATTCCAGTTATAGTGATCAATAATTCCAGGGTGAGTCCAGCCTATACTCTAACAGTGTGTTTTAAAATACCGAGATCGACATGTAAACGGCTGTGGGTAATCCGGCACACCTCTCACTGATCAGGTGAGAGATGGCTATCATTCCAGTAGATTCCAGTAGGGGTGATTCCAGTAATGGGATATGTCTACATGTCTTACTCTAGTATTTCCCCTCCCAGCAAGTGAATCCAGAATTCCGACATAATAATTCAAGATGAGTCCAGCCAAAATATAATGATACCAGTAAATAATTCCACTAAATGATTCCAGTAAATGATTCCAGCAGGTGATTCCAGTAATAGAAGCCGGAATGATGATACCAGTAATAGAGGCCAAAAAATAAATGTGTGTCGTATACATGAATCCAGTAATATCTACACGTGTTGTAACATAGAATCGCATACAACTAACTAGAACTGAAATACAGTAATTGACAAATAAATGAGAGAACTATCAGAGAATGTACTCGCCTGATGTCTGAATGTCCAAAGTAAATATACTGTCCGAGGAGAGGTGTCTGGCTCCTAATTAGAACAGCACAAGTCACAACATGTCCAGAAGGGTAATATAAAGCACTACAATATATTCTACATGAATCTAGGTCAAACTAGGCCAAAGTCAACCCTTGGTCAACTCTGGTCAACTGCACTAGTCAAACTAGGTCAAACTAGGTCATGTCCTAACCCAGTAAGTCTTACTAGGCCTAACCAAGACTATCCTAGCAAGCACACGTTAATACAAGGCTATACAAGCCAACATACACCCAACTCTATATAGCATGCAATTATTCAATACTCAAATAGGCAAGAATTCACATTGGATATACACTAGGTAATCTATTACTTTAAGCTATATATGTCTACACATATATAAACATGCATATATTAGTATTCAACATTAGGTCTATAATTATGGCATTTCAAATGGTTATATAAACTTATATATTACAACACAATATGCTAACATATATATAATATACGTACATAGCTAAGTTAACTATATTCATAAATACTTATTTAAGAGGCTATGTGTGTGTATGTGAACATGGCAAAGGGGCAAGTGAGGGTTAAATGGGCATACATAGTGTATACACATCAAAGAGTGTCAAAGTGTAAGTGAAAATGTGTCAAGTGTGATAGTGTCAACATAGTGTAAGGGGGTACATGAGGTAATATAGGATTTGTGTTAACATAGAACATTACATCTCATTAACTTGTATATTACATACATTACATCTATTATTACATTACATTCATGCTTGCATTCATTCATCATTCATTTATTCTCTTGCACCACTATATGCACCATACATTACATACTATGGAACCTACATATTCATTACAAGCCATACTTATACATGCTTACATTAGATAGGATACTTATACCTCATACATCATTTATTTAAACATTTACTCATGCTGACATTCTCTATTTAGTTACATAATGTATATACATTAACATGGATTAAAATCAAATAGAATATTATATTACACACAAGGGTGCACAAAATGCATATGCCGAATAGTAACTCCTACTAATAATCAATACTGTACCAACTCAGCATGAATTAAATTCTAAGATTAAAGTATATTATAGATCTATGTGTTAGCTTTCCGAAACTTCAAATGGATCGCATTTTTGTTTCCGGAAACTCCCGGAATCGCAAAAACATCGAGAACGCGTTTGTCTTTCATACAGCTGACACTCAAATAATTCTCCAGAAAGTTACAGAAAGAATTATGCCTAATAATACATGTTTTTGGAAAGCTAACTTCAATACGCTTCTTTTAAAAAAAATGGGAGATTAAGCCGAGCTTTGAGCTAGAAGTTATGACATTTCTAATTTAGGGCTGAAATTAAAAACGTGGATAAAAATCATGACGGATTTAGATAGTTTGAGCCAAAAGAATACACAATATATATCCTAATTATCCACAACAATAATAGCAATAATAATATGAGGAACCACACTCACAAACTTGATTATATAATCATCATGAACCATTTATTACATATATAAATATAGATACACTCTCATTACAATATATATATATATATATATATATATATATATATATATATATATATATAAAGAAAAAAAAATATATATATATAAATCTATATATGTAACATGAACACATCCACAACACAAAGGACACTCCTATGACATCCAAATGGACACAAAATGGACACAAATGGAGATATAACCATGGGGATCATTCCTATGGGTTCAAAATAGACCTATATGCATGAGGTAATGAAAAGGAGAAGGGATTTATACCTCCCGGTAGATCGAATCGAAGAAAAGCCTTCCCAGAGCGACATCGACACGTAGAGATTCCAAAAGGACACGAACGAGCTCCGAATCCTCCCAAACTTGGGTAGCTTCCTCCTTGGCTAGAATGGAGAAGGAAAGAAGAAGATTTGGTGGTGAAATGGAAGGATTTGGTGGAGAAATTGCTAGGGATTGCTCTCTAGGAATTTGGGGAAGAACAAGAGAGAGAAAAATAGATAGATAATGACAAATGGGAGGCTCAACCCTATCCTTATTGTGGCTGGCCATAAAGGTGATTTTGTCTTATTAAGAAAAGTCCAAAAGCCCCTACTAACCTATTCTATGAGTATTAGGAAAGGGCTAATTGGTTGGGGCTAAATTAGTCATTCTAAAGTCTCTAATCACATTAACCTTATCCATAATAATTAGTCTAACCTCTAACTAAAATATTTCTATCATGTGGACTAAAATTAATATCTTTTAGGCCATGCCTAACTAGTGTGTGGGTTCCACTAGAGTCAAACTACCCCCGGGTCCCCGTTTCAAGTCGGATTGAGTTGAAATTCGAACCCGACTCAAATAACCCCAAAACAATATCATAAATAATAAAATAATATCAAAATAATTCAAAAGAGGTCAAATGCAAAAATATCCTTAGACCAAAAATGACATTAAAATATTATAATCACATGGTTAGGCTCTAGGTCAAACAATATCTAGGATTTCACTAGCAAAACGTCAAAAACACAAGTCATTGATTTAAATAATTTTAAAATGATTTAAAATTACCTAAAATCATGTCATGAATTAAATATTATTATTAAAATAATTATAAACACGAAATTTCAAAATTACCCTCAATCAGAAAATTAAAATAAAATAAAAAAATCAACCCAAAATTTAGGGTGCTCACACCACTCATCTTAATAAATACTCGCGTAGGATCAGAAGGAGGGGACAGGGGATTTTGATTGCTCCTATCTAAATCTTGAGAGAAGGCTCAAATTTGAATTTGAATCGAATTCAAATACAGGATTGATATCTCTTGAGTTCAAATTTGATTTGAAAACAGGGTTCGGCTGTGGAGGGATATTTGAATGAGATTATTTGTATCTTGGTCCCTGCAAATTCCTATATTACCAATTGGTCCCTGCTGGTATTAAAAATAAACAACTAATATAGAGCATTATTTTTACATGTGAGACAAATGTTAATTAATAAAATTAAAAAAAATATAGAAGAAAATTTGGTCAAGGGGTTGACAATCATTATTTTAGCTTTATGTCAGAGCTATCATTCATTGTGTCATAGATGTCATTCATTACGTCAGAGTTGTCGTCAGAGCAATTAATTGGGAGGCTGCTTTATGGCCAGCAGAAGAAGCGGACAACGTATGGCCACGTGTCTTTGCCTGAGTCGCATGGAGCTGTTGGGGAGTTCCGAGCCGCATATAGTTCTGAGGGATTCCTGAGCCGCATGAGGCTCTATCTGTTTGGAGACGCATGGGCTTTTCATGTCCTTTTCTATGCTTCTTTAAGACCCCCTTCAAAGTTTTCAATTTGAAAAATTGAAATACTTTGAATAAGAAGCATGGCTATATATAAGCTCTTCTGGCCGCATAGGATATTCTAGCCGCATGGACTTCCTAGCCGCATAGGATGTTCTGGCCGTATAGACTTCTTAGCCGCATGGCCTTCCTTGCCGCATGGGTCGCTTCTGGCCGCATAGACTGTCTGACCGCATGGATTGTCTGGCCGCATAGGCTCTCTGCCACGTCTTCCTGCTACGTATGCATCTCATTTATTGCCCTAGATTTGCTTTGGATTTAAAGCCGTCTTTTGGGACAGGATCCCAAGGGTTGGTTCGGGTTTGCCTCGATGACTGAATAGTCAGTTTTGTAGCACGCGGATCGAAGCGTTCCCTTCTCCTCTCCTTCTGCCTATAAATAGGAGCGTTTTTGGGTAGAGAGACTTCTTTACTTTCTTCTGTCTTCAACTCTTCTTGCCCTAAGTTGCTGTCTTCGTCTTCCTTCTTCGCTCATCAATCAACAATGGCCCCCAAGTCTTCTACAGCCGCGACGAAGGATAAGGGAGTGGCTTCTTCGTCGGCCACGGCGCCTGAAGTCTATCCCGACGTTTACCTCACTATTGCTGGTAAGGGTTTGGGCGGATCGTATACTTCGAAACCCTAACAAAGATGGCTCTGTTGCATACTTTATGCACAAGCCTTTAATGCGTTCCTCATTTTCGTCGAACTGTTCAAATTGTATGGGCCGCATGTACGTCCTATGTCCGAGCTGCATGGGGGTATACCCCATGTTCGAGCCGCATGGGAGTTGTTTAGTGGCTGCATAAAAGACTTCACAAATTGAACCGCATAATGACCCTTCGAACTGAGCCGCATAAGTCCCTCTGAATCGAACCGCATGAAGCCCCCTCAAACATGACCGCATAAGTTCGTCTGGACTGGGCCGCATGAGACCCTGACTATCTTCTAACTTTGTTTCTTTTATCTTTGATTCTTGCAGCATCCCTGCCGAAGGCTGAGATTATTATGAAGGAAGAGCTGCTGCCTCCTTTCAGCAAATATGAGCCATCGCTCGTTAAGGAGGAGGTGATGCCGAGAATGGAGGAACAAAAAGAAGAGCTGGCACCTATAGGGGAGGGAGATGCTCCCAACATTGAAGTTGTTCTAAAGGAGGAGCCCCAGTCTGAAGGTGGTAGTATTGAGAGTTCTGATCCTCCTGCTCCGGACGAGGCTCTTGCACCAATAGATCCTTCATATGAAAAATGGTTGAGGGATTGGTATATGTGTCCCCACAACTAGGATTCGTGGGCTCTCATAAATGTCCATCTTTGTTTTTATATTCCTTGTCTGTCTTTAGCTGTAGTTTGTGTTTTGCTTATTTTGGGCATCGATGTAATCTTTTTCTTCATGTCTGAATGAAATGATAGAGAAATTTTTTGGTTTGCTCATGAGTTATAGTCATGTGAATGCAACTGATTTTGAGTGAACAGAATATGTTCGCTCTGTTCTTTGAGAGACTTTTTGGTGTACTTATTATCCTTGCGTATCCTGGTTCTGGATACGGATGATAAGATGAGAGAGGGAAGAACCAACATACTTACTCAGAGGTAATGAGGACATGGTAAATATGAGGGTTTCTTCGATGGAGCCTTCCCACTCAGAGGTAATGAGGACATGGCAGGAGTGGGCTCCATGAAGGGAACATAGAACAACTCAGAGGTAATGAGGACGTGGAAGTTCTATGTGAAGGGCGGATTGTTTTTTATGGAAGGGAAACAATTCAGAGGTAACATCGACGTGGTTGCTTCGAAAAATCTGTGGATCTGTTACCCGATTTGTGCACTGAAAGTGCGGGTATTAGATCATAAGGAGGGAGCTCTTTTTGGAAAGAAAGTTCAGAGGTATAATCATACATGACTTACTAGCTAAAAGATGCGATATAGATTCATCTGTAGTGACCAGAGTATAAGTTCAGCGGTACCTGCGGGTACATAACTCGACAATCTGGGAGATTTAGAGTCGGCATGTGAGTTCAGTGGTACGAGAGGGTATATGACTTGTCATTCTGGAAGATTTGTAGTCGGGATGTGAATTCAGCGGTACCACAAGGTACATAACTCAATACCCTGGCAGATTTGTAGTCGGGATGTGAGTTCAGCGGTACCACAGGGCACATAACTCAATACCCTGGCAGATTGTAGTTAGAATGTGAGTTCAGCGGTACCATCGGGTACGTAACTCATCACTTTGGCAGATTTGTAGTCGGGATGTGAGTTTAACGGTACCAGCAGTTACGTAGCTCATCGTTTTGGCAGATTTATAGTCGGAATGTGAGTTCAGCGGTACCAGCGGGTACATAACTCATCACTTTGGCAGATTTGTAGTCGGGATGTGAGTTCAGCGATACCAGCGGGTACGTAACTCATCACCCTGTAAGATGTCATTTCTGATGTAATACTTCTTTAGGAACTTATCGTTGATGGGCAATATGAGCAAGTCTCCATTTTGTTTTGCGAGGCGGTAAGCTCCATTAGAGAATGCAGCATCGATGATGAACGGGCCTTCCCACTTTGGCTGGAACTTGTCGACGGTTTTGTGAGTCATAACCATCGGCCTCCGAACTGCCAGAACGAGGTCGCCCACTTGGAATGTTCTAATTTTAACCTTCTTGTTGAAGGCTCCGGAGATATGTGCCCGGTACAGCTCGATTCGTTGTTGAGCTAACAGGCGCTTCTCATCTAGGGCCTCCAACTCTTGTAGTCGGCGATGGTGATTATCATTTGTCGTCAATTGGTAGGTGAGAGCGACACAGAGTGAGGGGATTTGAGTCTCCAGTGGAAGAATTATCTTACTTCCGTATACCAGAGAGAATGGTGTATTTCCGGTGGCAGTCTGTACTGTAGTATGGTACGCCCATAAGCATTCGTCGAGCTTTTCATTCCAGTCACGTTTGTTTGATGACACGAACTTCTTGAGGAGCTTAATGATTATTTTGTTGAATGCTTCAGCCAGACCATTAGCCGTCGGGTTGTATGGTATTGAAGCAATATTCTAGATTCAGTGTTTGTCGTAAAACCGATAGAAAGTGTGGCTTGTGAACTGCGGACCATTATCATGGATGATCCTTTGGGGCAGTCCAAAGCGATAAATGACGTGATGCTTGAGGAAGCTGATCACGTTTGAAGTCTTAACTTCTGCCAGCAGAATAGCCTCCACCCATTTGGAGAAGTAATCTATAATTGCGAGTATGAAGCGATGTCCTCTGGATAAAGGTGGAGTGATCGGACCAATAATGTCCATTCCCCATGCTTCGAATGGCCCGGATGCCACCGTCGGATGTAAAAACTCGAATAGCTGGTAGATGAAATCTACGTGGACTTGACAGGCTTTGCATTTTCGTGTATAGTCTATTGCATCTGCAACCATCGTAGGCCAGTAATAGCCCATTCGTCGAAGGCGATCTTGTAATTTTGGGCTAGACTGATGGGCCCCACAGATGCCATCATGAGCTTCACGTACGGCTTCTTTGGCTTCTATATTCGACAGACATCGAAGCAGTAATCTATCGTATGATCGCCGATATAGCATTTTCGTCTCCGTATCGTAGAAGAATCTGAGGGAACGTCTTCTGATAGAAGTGGCTTCCTTCGGATTCTCTGGCAGGATGTCGTAGACTACGAAGTCAATGAATGGTTGTCTCCAGTCTGGTGCTTCGTCAATTGTCAGCGCGGAGTAACTCTCAACACATTGAACATTATTCCTGGGACAGACCAACTCACGGCCTATGACGTCAACCAGATAATGAGCATGATTCGGAACTGCTGAGGAAGCGGCAAGGCCTACTAGGGCATCGGCTTCAATGTTCTGGAGCCTGGGAATATGTTCTATGAAGAAACCTTCCAAAGATGAGATGATGTTAATCGCTATTTGGTGATAGAGGATCATGTCTTCATGGAGAACCTCATATGAACCCCGAATCTGATTGACGATTAACTGTGAATCGTCGTATGCTTCAAGGTGCTCTACCCCTAGCTCTTTTGCAAGTCGGAGGCTAATGACCAAAGCGTTGTACTTGGCCACATTGTATGAATAGGGCTCCGTGAGGGAATAAGCTCGATTGATCACCAACCCGGTAGGAGAAATCAGTACTACTCCGACTCCAGCGACGATGTTGCCCTTGGGCCCAGTTCTGGAAGTGTCGTCGAAGAACATTCGCCATATGGTATCATGGGAGGCCACATTTGAATTAGTAACCTCGTCTGGAATCTCTTCGTCTATTTTGGTTGACTCCGAACCTGGATGAGCTGCTAAAAAGTCTGCCAGAGCTTGACCTTTAACAACCTTTTGCGGGGTGAAGATCATATGGTAGGGGGACAGTAATATCGCCCAGGTAGCGAGGCGAGAACTAAGTGCACCTGGTTTAGTCATGAGGACCCTGAGGAGGATGACTCTTGATATGACATAGATGGTTTGTCCCGTGACGTAGTATCGCGTCTTCTGAATGGCAAAAAATAGAGCAAGGCACTCTTTCTCTATGGCAGTGTATCGATGCTCCGACTCCATCATCATTAGGTTGAGGTAATATATAGCCTGCTCGTGGCCTGCATCATTGTTTTGCGCTAACAGAGCACCGAGAGAATGTTCCATCGCTCTTACATAGAGCAGGAATGGTCTTCCAACAACCGGGGCTACCAGGACTAGAGGGTTCGTCAGATATTCTTTGATGCTGTCGAAGGCACGCTGGCATTCTTCATCCCATACGAATGAAATGCCCTTCTTCATGATGTGGGTAAAAGGCTGACAACGTCCGAAGAGGTTGGAGATAAACCTCCTGATGTACGCTAGCCTCCCTTGAAGGCCACGGAGTTCACAGAGATTTCTCGGAGGACCCATCTCCATGATTGCCTTTGTCTTCTCAGGGTCTACGTGGATACCCTGGGAGGTAATGATGAAACCCAAGAACTTCCCACTGAATGCGCCCAAGAAGGATTTTGTGGGATTCATTTTCAAATTGTGCGTTCGCATCAGGTCGAACACTATCCTTAGATCATGCAGATGATCTTCCTTAGAGCGGCTTTTGACGGCGATGTCGTCGACGTAGCATTCCACTGTCTTGCGCAAGTGGTCTCTATAGATGACGCTCATAGCTCTTTGATAGGTGGCACCATCGTTTTTTAAACCGAAAGGTATGACTGTGTAGCAGTATATGCCAATTGGTGTTCGGAATGATGTATACTTTTCGTCATCAAGGAACATCTTGATTTGGTTGTACCCCAAGAAACCATCCATGAATGACATACGCTCAAAGCCGCAGGTGTTATCGATCATGATGTCTGTGATAGGGAGAGGGAACTCATCCTTAGGACACGCCTCATTTAGATTGTGAAAGTCGATGCAGATTCGAATCTTTCCACTTTTCTTGAGGACTGGTACTATATTGGCGACCCAGTCAGGATGCCATTCCTCACGGATGAAGCCGCTGGCTATCAGTTTGTTGACCTCAGCTTCAATGGCATTCATAACGTCGGGACGGAACCGTCGTTGCTGTTGCTTGATCGGTTTTGCGTCCGGACGGATGTTGAGCTTGTAAAGTACAACCTCGGGGTTCAGTTCTGGCATATCTTCGTAGCTCCAGGGGAACACGTCGATGTATTCTCTGACGAGTTGTAGTAGTGATTCTCGCTCTTCGTCTGTCAGATTCTTACTGACGAAGATGGGCTTTAGAGAGGACTCATTACCGAGATCGACTTGTACAACCTCATCCTCGATGGGAGGCTCTCTTTGTTCGAACCGCTTCTCCTACTACGCATCTAGTTGTTGTACCCACGGCTCTAACTCAAGAAGTTTAGAAATGTCTTCATCTTCTTCGTAGGCGTCGGCAAATGCCATATTGACGGACCAGACTTGCCTGAGCATATCCCCGATGCTGACATCCGAATCGAAAGTGGGTGATCTGGTTGAGTGTGAGTGCCAGTCGTATTCCTCGTCTGAGCTTTCAGGGGTCGTTGCTGGTGTAACCTAACCTAGCCCACATCTAATTTTATTGTAGTAGTCTCGTAGTTTCCCAGCTGGGACCGACAATTATAAGGGTAACCGCTGTCCAGCACCGTAGTTTAAGCCTGGTGTAGTTTCCAGATTGTACCCTTGTTTTTGCATGAGGTACTTGGATTGGGAACTATACAGATAAAGGGGCAATCTCCCGATGTCGGGTTCATGACAACTTCTTCTACCCTAAAGGGTTGTGGGTCATTCTTTCGGCCGAAGATGAGTAGATGATCATCTCCCTCGATTATACGGTAAGTGTCTTCCACTGGAGTTAGTTGGTTTGCGGTGTAGACATTTGTTACCTGTGTGTGCAGGTGAGTGCCTATACCATGTTCCATAGCATACATTGTACAAAGCTTATTAAGCTCGAGATAATTCAAAGATAGCCCTTTATTGATGAAGCAAGGTATCTTTTCCAGTGGGATTATATCATATACGGATGGCACATCAGTGTAAGCAGCCATATACTTGGCCAGTTCTGACTCTTCTTCAGCTACCCCCTGTGTAAATGAAGACTGAGAGGATGACTTGGGCAGTTTAATCATCAGGGGCTCCATGGGTAGAGCAGAACGTGGAGTCGTTGGTATACTAGACACCCCCAGTTTGGTGCTTGGTGCTGAGTGAGGAGTTGTTGGCTGGCTAGCAGTCCCTGGCTTAGTGCTCGGTTGCTGATTCATTCTGGAAAGACGAATTGTCATCGGCTTGACAGAGGGATTGAGCTCCCTTGTTTGTTGCTGGTTAGCTTTAGGCAGCCTGATTGTCAGTAGCTCTGTCGTGGGTCTTGGCGCTTGGCCAGACCTTGGCAGTCGGATTATCATCTGCTCCTCCTGTGCAGAGAGGTTGATTATGTCCTTACGCAGAGTGGCTGTAAGGCGCACAGTTCTGCCAGGTTTACGGGCTTGGAGATGGATTGTCAGAGGTTCTTCCGATCCAGTTGCCACCTCAATTTGAGCTTCAGTATCTCCTTCGACAAGGTGCTTTTTTTACTTCTCGTACAAGCATGAATCTGAGTAGTAGGATTCCACCCCTTTAAAGGGATCGATGTCGGTAAATTCTGTCCTCACGAAGTCGTGCTTGTCGACGTACTTGAAGCACTGGTGCAGTATGGAAGGCACGATCATGTAATCGTGTATCCAAGGACGCCCCAAGAGAATATTGTAGGAAGTGACTGCATCTATGACATAACAGGTCACTTCTGACTGAAGGTCGCCGATTTGGCATTTTAAACGAATCTTCCCGATTGGATAGCTTCTGCCTGAATTGAAACCGCTGATGGCGGTGCTTGTTGGCGTCAGACGGTGCATCGAGATGTGCAGATGGTGTAGTAGGCTCTTCGGGATAATGCTTATAGAAGAACCGGGATCAATATGCATCCGATCCACCTTGATATCGCCAATATATCCAGTATAATATAGAGGACGATCGTGCAGGTTGGTCTTGATAAGCATATCCAATGGAGTGAAGACGATGTTGGGCATTACGCATGTGCAAGCGCTGTCCTGGAGATTTGCAGGCGAGCTTTCTCCAGTGAGATTGGACTGAGCCAGATTTGTGTCGGCATACTGGAGTGCCTCGCTTAGTGCGACGCGAACATCCTTGGAGAGTCTCAGGAGTTCGTATAGGATAATTTGGCCGGTGTGTTGGCCAATTGTGCCAAGATGTCAAAGTTGTACGGCCTCTCCAGCCCATGAGGCATCTCTCTTCGGAGGGGTTTGTCGAAGCGAGTCTCCTTCGGCCTAGGCTTGTCGGTCGTTGAAGGCTACGAAGGTCCTGGAGCATCAACGGCTGTCGGCTGATGGTCTTCAGCTGAGTTACCTGGTAGAGGTTGGGTTTATGCGCCGGAGCGGGTAATAACCGCAGTAGCTTCTTTGACCTTTGTCGAGATTGTGCGACATGATTTGACTTTTCCATTCTTCTTTTTGCTAGTGGAGGGAGGTACAAACTGAGTCACCTCAGGTACCAAGTCCGGATGGACCCACACGATCTTCCCCCGTGATGTGGTAAGGTGCACTAGACCAGCAGCCTGGTCTCGGGGAAGTGGAAGGTTAGCGACCTCCATCCTTGCTCTGGGGATGGGCACTACTCCATTGTGAGCCTTTGTTGGAGGGAAGTTGCCAAATTGTATTGACACTATGTTGGCTGCTACGGTCACCTCTTCGAAATCAATGGCCAGGGCCTTAGAATCGATAAGATGTTGGATGTATCGCTTCAGTTTGTAGCAGTCTTGTATAGCACGGTAGATATAGCGATGGTAGTGGCAATACTTGGGGCCCTCCATCTCTACAGGACGAGGTTCATGCCTTGGAGGAGGGAGCTAAATTCGACCTCCTTGATGAGCATGTCTAAGATAGGCTTGACATGGCCGTCCTCGAAGGAATAGGTCATCTGAGGCCACTGCTTTTTTGTCGATTTCGGTTCAGGCTTTGGGGCTGTGTCGGCCACCATAGCCTGTTTGGCCTTGTTGTCTCGATTATTGGAGGGGTTAGCACCATTATTGCTGTTGGTGCTAGGGCGTTTGCCCTTAGCCTCTCCTTCTGAGACGTGCAATCCCAGTTGGTGAGCTTTCTTCAACTTGTCTTCTGTGCTAGTGGCACTGATGATGAACGTCTTCTAATCCTTAAACTGACTTTTGCCCATCCAGAGGCTGATTGTGGGAAGCAGCCTCTTTTGGCAAATTTCAATTAAGGAGGAATCCGGGTTACCGGAAGGCAACTTCATCACGGTTTGGCAAAACCGCTCGATATAGTTCCTTGTCAGCTCCTTTTCCCCTGAACAACGTCCATGAGGGTGGACATTGTCACATCTTGTCCTACTTCGTAGAACCTTTCCAGGAACATACGTTTGAAGCCAGCAAAGGAAAGGATGCAATTGTCCGGCAAATTATGATACCAGTCGAATGCGACCCCTTCCAATGCTCCAATGAACAACCGCGTAAGGATGGCATCGTCATGAGGTAAATGGTTGGTTGTGACTTCGAAGTAGGTGATGTACCTGCTTGTAGATGTCTTTCCATCATATGGATTGATGTGGAATGGTTTATATTTTGGTGGGAAGGGTACATCTCTCTACGCAGCAGGATACAGTTGTCGTATCCTGAGGTCCTGGCAGGTTTTTCGGGCTTAGAACATGGCCTGGAGCACCTGGACCTCTCTTCTTGCCTCCCTGGCCTCGTCTGCAGCGGTGGGAGCCGATATTTCAGGATGATTATCGTCCGGGTTTGGTGCACCTGAGTTCGAGTTCGTATTGACCGTGCGGGACCCAAGCTTGTTTGGCCAAGCGTCCTTTCTTATAGAGTTGGAAGGGCCGCTTTGATCTCGTCCACTGACTTGACCAAGGCATGCAGTATGGCCTCCAGAGTATCGATGCGTTGGCGATCACTGGGACCCTCTTGGTTGCTGTCCGTCATGAATACCGTCCTTACATGAGGGAAGATAGAAGGAACGGAAGAGGACGTGCCCACTGAGTCATACCCTTGTACAGAGAAGTCGTTAGGGTATGTGGGAATGTTTTTCTCTGGTTCGAACTCAGAAAGAGTGGTACCCCCAGCTTCAGAGCTTGCCTCGTCTTGAGAGTTGAGGACGTCCTCGGGGACGTCGGGATCTGCTGTATCTGTTGGATGAACCACTTCCCCGAATTATCTTCTTGGAATACCGGATTGTTGTGAATATTTGGAGGAGTGCTACCCCCGGCTCCAGTGTCTTCCAGAGATATGGACGACGAATCTCCAAGTGTGGCAGATTTCGTCTTTGAGCGGGTACCTTGGTAAACTCCTCCTGTAACGGTGGTAGACAACCGTTTAGAAGAATGTTTCTTGGTTACGCCGGTTGAAATTTTTGGGCTAGAGACACTTGTTTTCTTCCCTCTTCCGCTGCCAGGAATCTTTAGAGCAGAATTGCAGGAGGCGACGAGAAGCGGCTCGTCTTCTGAGATTGGGTGTTGCAGCCATTGGAAGACGGACCGCCGGTCTTCTTCTACTATCGCCTTGTTGCAGCAGCAGTTGACAATGACTTGGGTGCATTGATGTCCCTGACAGGACCCTCTGTATACCAAATCTTTGTCTCTTCCCTTACGTTTGTGAAGAATTATATTACGTAAGTCACCCATTTTGTGGGTCCAGGAATTTTGAGCCCATGAGTGTGTTGGCCTCATGCCTGCTCCCTAATGTTTGGGTAGTACGAGTACTTGCCCCTGATCATTGTTGGGAGATTCTCGATGACTATTCCGTTCGTCGGCCGCCGGGGGCTGGACACGGATAGTTTTATACAACTTTCCATCAGGGACCCGCGTAATAGTCAGCGGGATGCCCTGATAGTCAGAAGTTGGAACAGCCGACTGAGCTTGTCGAGCCCGCGCTGCCCGAGACTTCTTTCTTCTAGCACGTGAGAGTGCATAGTAGGAAGAGTCCAAGCTGGTCACAACAGAGTCTGGTATATGCTCCAAAGAGCCTCCATGGTCAAGACCGTATGAGAGGCGGTCAAAGACTGACCGTGAGCCGCATGGGATAGATGGTATACGGCTGGGATCGGAGGCCGTGCAGGCTGTCTACATGCGGCTGGTATGTGTGGTCGTATGACCCTTCTGTATGCGGCTAGGAGCGGTGGCCGCATGAACCTTCGGGATGCGGCTGGAAGTCATGGCCGTGCAGGCTGCCTGCTTGCAGCTGGCAGTTTTGGCCGCATGGGCTTTCTGCATGCGGCTGACTTCCGTGGCCGCATGGGTCCTCTTCATGCGGTTGGCAATTGCGACCGAATGAGCCTTTTTCATACGGTTGGCTGTTGTGGCCGTATGAGCCTCCTTCATGTGGCTGACACCCTTATGCGGCTCGGATCGTATAGAGTTCCTCTTTGCCCTTGCAAGTCCAGCATTATAGTATTTTCTTCTGCCGGACTTGGGGACAGCAGATTCCTCTATGGACTGAAGTGGGGCTGTAAGCGAGACTTCTCCGTAGTCTCGGGCAACAGAGAGTACTTCTTCGAGAGCTTAGGGAGTAGCGAATGATTTGGGTCTCCACTCATTACGGGCCTTCTTTGTACGGGCTCGCCGCTGGACCGGGCCAGCGCTCCCGTCGGAGAGCTTTTCTTCAAACGCCTGTTGGTCGAACCGGGCGACTAGAATTTTTAAATGGAGCCAAGTTTGGCCACGGCTGATTACGTCACCAACTCCTCAGCCGTGGAGAAGTTAGTCCCCAGCAGAGTCGCCATCGTGTTTGCCATTTATTGTAAAAGTACAGAGCAATTTTATAGGAGGACTGAACTTAGACTCACAATACAAACTCGCTCGCACAAAGAAAGCCTAGGAATGGAAACCTAGGTACAGCAATCTAAGTACGATTCTTTATTTTTGATTCTGGGGGGTGACAATAGAGGCTCGGGAAAGCGACGGCAGCTCTGCCTTACTCCTTGGACGAACGGACGTAGCCTTGGCTCTGATGAAGAAATACTCTCAGGATGGGAAGACTCTTCTGTGCGCACCTTTGTCTCTCTGTGTGTCCAGCCGGGTGAAGAGGATCTCTTTTGCAAGGGAATGGCACCTTGCTATATTTTTTCTATTTTTTTGGATCCTTATGGAAGGGAATGGCACCTTGCTATTTATAGGAGTGGGGTGTGATCATTAGGGTTTGTAATGATTGTCCCTTGAAAAGTCGACGGCCAATAATTTGGACCATTGATCTTGATTGCATCATATCTGGGCAGTTAATTCTTGATTGTGCCAAATCTGTATAGGCAATTAATGCTGATTGTAATGAATCTTCATAATTTGTCATGACAAGCTCGGATCTCCTGCCACGTGTTTAATTTGCTAAATTACAACAAATTTGATTTGATTCGTATAATTATGGTGATTGCACTAAATCTGGTTGTTATGATTTGCGAGCAGCCATAATTCCGAGGGGATAAGACAGCCACGTGTCTCAACTGTCGTGAGGATCGCCACGTGTCTCAACTGTCATGAGGACCGCCATGTGTCCTATCTGTCATGAGGATCGCCATGTGTCTTATCTGTCGTGAGTTGGACGTCCTGACAGAGCCGCATGAATGCGATCTCTAAGTGAACCGCATACGGATGGCCTCCACGATCCTAGCCGCATGAAGTTAGCAGCCACATGAGGGTGACAGCCGCATGAAGGAGGCAGCCGCATGAAGGTGGCAGCCGCATGAAGGAAGCAGCCGTATGAAGCGGGTAGTCGCATGAAGGAAGCAGCCGCATGAAGCGGGCAGCAGCATGAAGGAAGCAGCAGCATGAAGCAGGCAGCCGCATGGGGGTAGCAGTCGCATGAAGAGGGCGGCCGCATAGGGGTGGCAGCCGCATGAAGGTGGCAGCCGCATAGGGGTGCTTGGGACTTGACGGATCCTGCCAGTTTATAAAAGATTTTCTTCTTTTCCCAAGGAGCACGCCATCATTATTTCAGCTTTATGTCAGAGCTGTCATTCATTGTGTCATAGCTGTCATTCATTGCGTCAGAGTGTCGTAAGAGCAATTAATTAGGAGGCTGCTTTATGGCCAGCTGTAGAAGCGGACAGCATATGGCCACGTGTCTTTGCCTGAGCCATATGGAGCTGTTGGGGAGTTCCGAGCCGCATAAAGTTCTGAGAGATTCCTGAGCCGCATGAGGCTCATTCTGTTTGGAGCCGCATGGGATTTTCTTGTCCTTTTCCATGCTTCTACAACGTTATTATAGACTTATTATTTTACCTCTAGGACTGGGAGTATCCCATGGCATTACAGTATTAGAGACTTGTTATTTTATCTCGAGATCGAGAGTGTCCCATGGTATATATATATATATATATATATATATATATATATATATATATATATATATATATATATATATATATATATATATATATATATAAATATATATATATATATATATTTTATTCATATATACAAATATATATATATATATATATATATATATATATATATATATATATATATATATATATAAAATATATATATATATATATATATATAAATATATATATATATATATATATATATATATCATATTTATGGCTATACGCGGTTTGCGGAGCTCTCGTGTGGCGATCGCATTTTGGAGAGGATGACCGCTCCGGTGGGGGGCTCCGGCCCCCCTGGTGGTTCGACGGCGGGGGCCTCCGGCCCTCCTGGCCTCCGCAATGGCGGCGTCGCCCAAGGGGGTGACCCGGCTGCGCGCCTCCTTGACTTGGAGCGGGTGGCTGCCTCGGCGGGAGGCTCCGCCCCCCCTGGCAATGGCTCGACGGCTGATCCAGCGGGCGGCTCCGCCTCCCTGGCGGTGGATCGGCAACGGGGGCCTCCGGCCCTCCTGACATTAGCGTGACGGGCGACGTCGACCTAGGGGCCGACCCGGCTGCACGCGTGGCTGCTCCGGCGGGAGGCTCCGCCCTCCATGGCAATTACTCGATGGCTGGGGCCTCCGGCCCTCCTGGTAGCGTGTTGGGCGGCGTCAACCTTGGGGGCGACTCGGCTGCGGGGGGGGGCTTCGTCCCTGTATCTAGAGGGATTCCCGTCCGTGACAAGGTGGCGATGTTGGTGGACTCGACGGCAGCGGCAGCGACTCAGGCGACGGTGGCAGGTGGAGGGACGGATGGCCCGGTACGGTCCTTCGTCGCGGTGGTGAACGGACCCGCGTCGGCGTCGACGGGTGGTATGCCGAGGGTGGATTTCCGACCAGCCATTGTTTCCGATGGCCGAAAGGTGGTTGTATTCTCTCAGTCGGATATGGAGGCCCTCACGGTGCCGTATGGGCTAGACCTTATTGGCAAGTTTGCTCGGCAGAGGCTCCCGATTGAGGCTATTATGAAGGTTTTTGCTTTGCGGGAGTTCAGGGGGTTGATTGAAGTGAAGGCCATTGATGATCGTCACGTTCTCATACGGCCTCATGTCGAGAGTAATTTTCTCCGGCTTCGGTCTAAGGACTTTTAGTTCCTTGGTCGTGTTCCGATGGTGATATTCAGGTCTTCGGTGGACTTTTCGCCGTAGAGAGAGGATCCTCGTGTTTCCATCTGGGTTGCCTTCCCTGGGCTTCCCCACTACATGTTTGATACCAATGTGGTTCTATCCATCGCATCTGGTCTCGGCACTCCGCTCTTTACGGACCGGGCTACGGCTTCCTTTTCGAGGTCGGGGGTAGCCAGGGTCTTGGTCGAAGTGGACATTAGTAAACCACTTCAACATGAGGTTTTCTTCCAACTCCCTGATGGCGTTCGTTCGCAGCCAGTTGTTTATGAGCGGACTCCTCTTTACTGTGTTTCTTGTGGCCATCATGGTCACGTTGAGAGTTCTTGTGGTCGACACCAGGTGGAGACTTCTTCCGTGGGTGTTGTCGATAGTCCGCCCAACCCCGTCGATTCCTCTCCAGGCGTAGCACGAGAAGAGGACGGCCCAGTGGCTGGCTGTGGGATTCGCAGGGTCGTCGGCGGCGACGATCAAGGCGTGAGAAAGAGAAGGGGACACGACAGGTGTGGAGGCGCGTCCAGGGGTGTGATGATAGTAGGGGGACCACGCAGCCCGAATTGCGTGGGAGTGATAGTTGCGCAAGTTTCGTTCCGCCAACCTGGCACGTGGGGGAGTCATCTTCGGGCCAGCTGGCTTTATGGTCGGACAACGGGCGGCCCATGCATGGGGGACGCAGCACTCCGGGATCTAGTCTGGATGGACAGATGGGGCCTGAGCGGGGTGTTGGTCCTATTGTTTTATCGGACCTTCCTATCATTATTCACAGCCAGCTGGGACAGGGAGTTATAGCGGCTGATTCTGACACTGAAGATCGTAGCTTGGTGGTGTGGGAGGAGCCCGCCCCTGGTTCTATATCCGACTGGGGTTATGACCCCTCACCGGGAGATGATATAGTTTTATTGCCTGAGGCTCGACCTTCCACTTCATTTTCCAAGGGACGAGAAGATGGTTGGCAGATGGTACCATTCAAAAAGGCGGCTGGTAAGCGGAGGAAGTCGATGGCACCTCAGTCGGATCGACATCTCCGATCACATGCTTCCCGGGTTAGGCGGGACCCCCAGAGGGTCCATGGTTAAATTCCTTATTTGGAATGTTCGGGGGACGGCGAACAGATCTACTATATGCCGTCTCAGGTCCTTGTGTCGGACCAACTCTATTCAGGTTCTTGCTATTATTGAGCCCAAGGTGATATCCTCTAAGCTTCTTTCTTATCAACTGAGGTTGGGTTTTGATGCTAGCTTTTGCAATGATATGGGCAATATTTGATTTCTCTGCAAGTCGAGTCTTGGGATCATCTGTATTGATTCTTGTGATCAGGCTATCACTGTACAGCTTTTTCTGAGCTATTGTTCGGATCCGGTGAGGTTGTCGGTTGTTCAGGGTACAGGGACACGACAGGGAAGGAGGCGTATGTGGAGGCACCTTCTGGACGTCCAAGCCAGGGACATTGGTTTGCCCTGGGCGGTGGGCGGGGACTTTAATATTATTGCTTTACCGGATAAGAAATTTGGACGTCGACCTCCTGACACGAGGGCCATCACGGACTTCCTCGACTTTCAGTTGGCTGCCGGGCTCTCCGATGTTGGTTTCAGACGTAGCACTTATACTTGGGTGAATTGTCAGTCGGGGGTTGATCGGCAGGGATCCCGCCTTGATAGGGTACTCGCGACGGGTAGTTGGCTGGATGGAGTCCAGGTCTCTTGCGAGCATCTTAATCGGGCAGAATCTGATCACTCTCCTTTATTGATATCATGTCAGCTAGCTTCTTCCTATCAGAGTCGAGGCTTCCGTTTTCTCGACTTTTGGACGTCTCATCCGGACTTCCTTTCGGTTGTTGCTCGGGCGTGGGATTCATGCTGGCATTATGATGCGCTTGAGCGGTTGGGCATGCGTTTGCGGACGACGGGGCATGTTCTGGCTGGCTGGAGCAGAGTTACTTTCGGAGACGTTTTTCAGGAGGTCTGTCAGGCTGAGGACGCTGCCTTGGCGGCGGATCAGGATTATGAGCTTCATCCTTCGGAGAGGGGAAGGGCTTCCTTGATGGAGGCTGTTGCCAGATTGAAGCAAAAGGTCCAAGTTGAGGAGTCTTTCTGGAAACAAAAAGCCAGATTGAAATGGGACCTAGAAGGTGATAAGAATACTCGATTTTTCCATGCGTGCACCAGGAGCAGGCAAAGAAAGGCGGGTACTCAGAAAATTATTCGGGCTGATGGCTCAGAAACTGGTTCTATTTCGGAGGTGGCGACGGAGGCTTCTCTATTTTTCTCTAAGCTGTTCAGGGCTGAGCCTATTTCAGTAGATGATGCATTCCTCGATGTCATCTCCAGCATCATCTCTATGGAGGACAATTCGGATCTTGTTCGTTGTCCGGATAGAGCAGAGTTGTTGGAGATTGTTCGGGGGATGGACCCGGCTAGTGGCGCCGGACCGGATGGATTTTCTGGGAGATTCTTCTCATTTTGTTGGGATATTATCGCTGCTGACGTGGAGGAAGCCATTGGCTCTTTTTTCTTGGGTGCACGTCTTCCGGTTTCTATATCTGATACTTTATTATTTCTTATCCCCAAAGTCGAGCACCCGAGGAATCTTTCAGATTTTCGTCCTATTAGTCTTTGAAATTTCTGTAACAAGATAATTTCCAAGATTATTGTTTGCAGGTTGCAGGAAGTTCTTCCCAAGATTATTTCTCCGGAGCAAAGTGCTTTTGTTAAGGGGAGAGAGATAGTTGACAATATCATCATTGCTCAGGAAATGGTGGCCTCTATGAAGGAATCCAATCATGGTGGTAATGCTGCAATAAAACTTAACATGCAGAAGGCCTATGACAGAGTCAGTTGGCATTTCCTCCCGCGGGTTCTTTGGAGATTTGGCTTTAATGAGGTTTTCTGTGATCT